>VOPJ01000517.1:0-80149 GCA_014673585.1 Semibalanus balanoides
TGTTTTGGTCTACGTGCCATGGGAGCCGAGTTAGAGGGGGGTGTTCAAACACCCCCCAGTCGGGCGAAGGAAATGCAAAGGCCCAGTCGGGCGCGCGTTAAGAAGCTGAGTACAATCACTATGTAAAAATTAAAATACTTAGTTTTATTCTGGCAAATTGCATGGACACCATGATCATCTTCGTATTGTTCGGAGAGTTGTGCTTCTTGTTCATCGATAAATGCACACCCTTATATTATTGTGCTAGAGACGTAGCTTTCTGTAAAACATAATGCTTTATCAAAACACATATTCATTTTAATCTTACTGCGCGCTGCAATTCTCCAGAAACATTCAGCAAAGATAAAATCATCATGCGACGTGCACACATACACGTCGCAGCATTCATCATCTCCGTAGCAAACAGCATGCATCATCTTCGCGAGAACATCTGTCCGCTTAGTCATGACAGACTGGCACCGTTCCCGTTCCACCAGCTTTCCCAGCATGCACGGAGCACGTGGGACCGGGTAGGATTAGCGGCTTACCAATCTGAGGTCAGTTACGTCATGCTGTATGTGTCGGGATATTACACCGCCTCGTTAGCGAAGAAAGTGTATACAGCACATATACCTAATCATATGCCTGATTACCGCATCGCTAAAGGTCGCCGTCCTTTGTTGATTAACACACGTCTACCGGTACCGACCTAACGGTCGAGTTTTAGGACGCGGCGACTCGCGCGTAGCAGTTGAAGCAGATACCGGTTAAAAGATAATTTTGATCATTTGCAATATATTTCGGGAACCATTTTTAGTTAAAACACATCAGGTGGCAGCGTAATTGCTCACAGCTTTGGTTTCAGGCTTCATCCAGGAGTGACAGCTTCATCTGCCAGATGGGATATCCCACAGACTTGGTCCCGGACCCACTGACAGGCGACTTGCGGTTGCCGATTTGCCGATATGATAGTCACGCAGGCTAATCCATCCATCCTCCTCCTACGAATCTCTGGAAACTCCCAGGACTTCGTCATAATGACGCAATCTAATCGCGTGCCATGCTCCCGGATGTCAATCATTTCAGCTGTCTTATTTTTTTACTTTACTATCGACTGTCCTCTCACTTTGTGTTGAATCATATCAATAATATCCGCCTACCTCGTCTGAGGAATCTAATTCGACTTCCGTGCTCATCTTTGCTTGCATCTGCACTTAACCTATTAGTGTCAGGGGGCAGATTCTGCTCACTCCTCATGTTTTTCTTGGATATCTATATTTAATGCCCTACGGGGGGGGGGCTGATAGCCCCCTGCTAACTGGTCAACATGCGGGATGTACAGCGGGTTCACCACATGCTGCGGAACAGTGGTGGGTCCCAGCGACTGCGATCACTGATCGAAGACGCAAGCCCCAGATTTGCGGCGACAGACTCGCTGCGACTGCTGACGAGTCCGTGCTCACACGTCAAAATGTCGCCTACAGGCACTAAAGATGTCGTTCCCACACCGCGCTGTCGCAACGTGGAACCGCTGGCCGTCAGAAGTTAGGTGGAGTAGTCTGCGAGATACAAGTAGAGTCCTGTCCACTCTATCAAAAAAGTAGGTGATCTGACAAGGTGATGGGTGAATATGTGTGAATTGTGATAGGTGGTTGGGGATTGGGTGATAGGTGATGGGCTCACTGTGATGGGCTTTGCTTGATTGTTTGTTCTTTGATGCGGGAGCATAAGAACCCTATTGTATTGCGGTCTCCTGAGTGCCGCAATACAATACAATACAATTTCCGGAACAGCTGAGAGTAGGCTCATGACATTTTTGGACTTTTCCTAAATTTGATTTTCTCATCTAGGGTCAAAATTTTGAGTTCGTGACTTGAACAGAAGCGGATCCAGGGCCCAGTTTTTGGAGGATTTTTCGGCGACATTTGGCGATAATACGGAGATGCGATCTTCACGGTTTCTTCCTAACTGCCTCAAATATTAAGAAGTTACAAAGGTTTGCGGTGATTGAAATAAGTTTATTATAGTTGTTGTTAATTATAACATATTTTACGGTAGAGGTGGTTTCAGGTACCTTAAAAGGAAAGGTTTCCTAGAAGTATGAAACGCTTAGCTGACAGTCAATAAAGCTATGTTAAGTGCGTTTTAGCTATAAAGATGCTAAAGATAGTTTATCCTTCTATTACTTGCATAATTAATTAAATATTGAGTTTCAAGGGCGTGTTAAGGCACAGAAGAAGGGGTTGACTAGCATGATAATTACGATATGACAGTTATTACGGCGCAATAGACAGTTAGTTGAGAAAGATGTATGCATATATGAGGTCAAGAGAGATAATTACATTATTTTATTGCAGAGGTGCGCTCAGGAATCGAAAAAAGTGATCATATTTTTGAAAGAAATCTAAGATGTATGGGCCTGCAATTGCATAACATACCGCAGTTTCAGATAAAAAAACGCACCAGAGGGTCCTCTTTGAAACATCATAGGATGATAGGCGAGTCCAGGTAGGGTAAAAGTGGGAAACCAATGTGAATTGAATTTGCAAGTGAAATAGTCACTGCTGACAAGTTGGTATTATAAAAGCGGAAAATACTGCTGGCAAAAAAAATTGCGCCTCCCAAATGTGGATCCTGAACACGCCCAAGATGAATTAAAATATTCAAAACGGAGCTTTATATGACAAGTAACTTCTTCATATTGCTTGGCAGTAAGATGACTGCGGATATTATATATCACTATAGTTATATATATATAATATCATATATTAGTATATTATATATATAGTATAATATATATATAACATAATAAATGTTTAGATATTTCAATATAAATATATTTAAATATATAAATATATTATAAATATATATTATACATATATATTATATAAGTATGAAAGGCCGTTTTCCATACCCATTTTTAAGAAGAGCGTACACATTTTTATTGGAAGAGAGCCGCCTCCCACTTTGACGCATGATAGTTCTTAAAAAATGTTTGTTTTATTGTGTTAGGAGCGCGCCAAAAGACAGTTTCAAAAAATGGAATAGTTCAAAAATGGGTCAAAATTGGCCATAATACACATGAATAATGCAGTCAAGGAATTTCCTCAAAAGAGGCCCCTTCCCAATTATTGAAAGGGACCCTTCTGAGCATAGCCAGGAATTTCCCTCAAAAGAGGCCCCTTCCCGATTATTGAAAGAGACCCTTCTGAGCATTGAAAGGACACTGGGCCTCTCCGTGCTGGCTTAGGGGCCAAATTCAGGCATGAATCAGTATGCGCCCTTTCAAGTCTTGTTAGGTGCCGCCTATCATTGGTAAATAATCTAATTTTTTAATTTTACAAATTATTCTTTGCATTTCATAATTGCCTCAAGGATTAGTCTCTATATAGAGCAGTGAATTACAATGCAAAGTTGGGTTTAACAAAATCCATAAAATGGGCCGCTAACCCAATGCTTTTCAAAACAAATTGCATTATAGTACATTACATTAGTTACATTAATAATAAGAAATAACAAAATTAAAACACCAATAAATAATGATGCAAAATTATAAAACATATACATACCATTGCGGATGGAACCATTATGGCTCGCTCAGACCAAAACGATTCGTTCATCTGAGCTGGAAGTTTTATCTCGTAAACAATGTAAACAACAGCTCCACAGGTACCGCCCACATATCGCTCCCTGCCCAAAGCCGAAGCCCCGTGGCGTCCGAATTCGCCGCGACTTGACGTTGAAAAGTCTGCCTGTGTTAGAGGGTGACGTCATTTATATTTTCGGCCCAAGGTCGAGCCGAGCCCCTTTGCGCCGAATTTGGGCATTTGTTGCCTGTTTTTATAAATGAAAAAGCTCGACATTGGGTTGACAATATAATAAACTGCATACGCTTTTTAATTTTAAAAGTTCACTGGACGGATGTGATGTTGAGTTTTGCAATATTCAAATGAGAATTTAAAGTCCGCAAAGTAGTGATTCAAATAGTGCTGAGGCGAGTCCAATTTTAAGAATGATTTGGCCAATCATTGCTGGTGCATAATGTATTTTTTTGATCTAATGGGGGCAAGTTTCGGAAACCAAGACTTGTGCCAGGTGAAATCGGAACGCGTAATCTACCGATACACACCAAAAACCCTATATCGGCCCGCAAGGTGGCACTCTCCCTTTAACAAATTATCGCAAAAAACGAGGTCTCACGCGGTCTGAAATCCATAGTACATGAGTCGGCACTACTATCCAACAGGGAAGGTTGGATGGGGCTACTCAGCAAAGAAGGGCCCGCTTGTCAATCGGACGTGCAGTTGCAAGGATACGAGCTTTTCAAAAGCGTCGCCACGGGTTGGATCGGGATGGGTTGGGTCGGGTGGGTCGGGTTGGGCCGCTCATAATCAGATTTTTCCCATATACATACACATATACATATGTTGCATAGTGCTGCATATGTTGCATAGTTGCATATGTTTGCATTGCATGCATAGTAATGAGCGCTGTTGAGACGGGAGACGGAGGGGACCGACAGGGGGGACGGAGGGGGAGCGACAGGGGGGACGGGGGGGACGGAGGGGAAGCGACAGGGGGACGGGGGGGCGGAGGGGGAGCGACAGGGGTCACTGGGACATCCCGCGGACCGTGACATCGCAGCACATCAGATAGAGCGGCTGGTAAACAGCGGGACTGACAGGGTCAGCACTGGATACTGAGTAGAGGACCCGGACACCTCAGCGGAACGGGAGGGGCATCATGCTGGCCTGGGGTGCAATGAATGCTGAGCACAGTTCGGTGCGACCCGGCGTGCGGCGTACCCGTATTGTACTACGCAAAGACGAGCGAGCGGCTTCGCGCACGCTCGTAATAAGGATTTTACATAATTAAGTATATTCACGTAATTTACGATTCCGCTCTGTAATTGGTCGTGACTAGAGATGCAGAAAATTGGTCCCGGCTTCACGGCGCTGTGACTTAATCAGAGTCACGGCGGCACTAGGCCGGGACTAGGTCAAGTCAAGCCGATGACTTGGTCGTGACCAATGACTTTTCATCCTTACAACAATGAATCAGGTGCATTTTTCCGATTTCCAACAAGTGCAAACAATTTTTCAATAGAAGCAATGTGTTACAGATATTTATTGTGATGTACTCGTGTATCATTTTGTCGGTCACTATATCAGTCAACACTCAAGAATCAAGATGCGTCAGCCTATCAAACTTATGTACAGGCTTGAAAATGATCTTGCATTTGACAACACGCAACCAGACACAAGGGTTTCATTGAAAGTTCCAGTGATTGCTAATGTACTATAGGTCAAGGTAGCATACAATTAATAGACAGTGGCTTCGTGTCACTGTGAACTTTTGTCCTGTTGGTGGCTTAACTCTGGGTATATGCATCATCATAAGTCATAAACAACAAATAGGTTTAAGATTGCTCCCAATTCTTAGCACCTACTACCTGAACAAAACTAAGATATTTCTGAAATACCACTCAACCTTCTTCCTCTTACATTATATATCACAAGTTGACCAAACTCACCAAGTCAATTTCTCATTCACGATTTGGGTCATGCGATAATATCATATGAGCAAATGATTATGCAAATTATCATCATTATGTATCAAATTGTCCTTCTAGACCTTCGTCTCAAGTTCCCTCCTCACAACAAACAATTTATATAAAAGTCAAAAGGCGCAGACATATAATCGCCCCTATAAGTAAGAGACTAGCAGAGGAATGTCTGTATTGTCTTTCTAGAACCACGGCTAGGGAAGACGTCATGGGAACGAACTCTGTCGCCGCAGTACTAGCAGGTATTTTTAACAGTCACAAAACGTATGTCCGGTTGGGTTTCAAATTTCAAAGATTACATAACGCTCCTAGTACCTACAAATAATTTGATTATCTGGTTCAAAAGACCAAATCAATTTTAAATGGCGTTTGACGACGCTATTAACACAGTGTGTTATATGTATGTCGTACTGCTCACCGAGAATAGCTCGAGTATACAAGAAAGGCGTGTGTTTCGGCACACAAATCCGATTGCCTAGTTCAATGACGGTCAGCATTTACATTTTCTGTAGCCATTTTCTTCTGTCAAATTTGTCGTCAGTTTTGTCACTGAGGCGCCACAATTGACGAATGACGAACCCCCAGGAAATATCAGTAATCTTAGAATTATTATTAAGAAATAGACGTAAGTAGTGTATCTTATTTGTACGCATTAATTCGGTTGAAACTGCGGCAGTACGCAAAAACTAACCAGGTTATCATAAGCAATTAATTTTATGCAAAAAAAATAAAGTATCAGTTCATGGTTAATGAAACCGCCTGATATAGTTCAACAATTAAAATGCTCATTGACGAATGTATTCCAGAAGTTATCAGGTATAAGCTGAGATCACTAAGAACATTGATAAGTCGTGACTTTTTTTAATTACCCTCGAGAGAGATCGGCCAAGGCCCAGTTGTTTGGCCTCCATCCGTTCATGAAGCTAGTCCTTGATATAAATACGTAGTACTGTACCAGGGAAATTCGAGGTTACTTTGTGCATCATTGGTTCGTAACATCTGCATATTGGTAACTAGCTGAACTCATACTATGTTGGGGATGGACGAGAAATTCTCGTTATTTTATTATGTGATTGACTTCAAATCAGGTGAGATGACGCCAGTCTTGTGTCATGTAACCCATTTTTTTGGTAGTAAGCGCACCCATTTTTTGTATGGTGGTTACTAAAATGGAATAGTCCCAAAATGGGTCAAAATTATCAAATAAGTTTACCCATCTAATATGCTTTACCTGTTTCTGGCAGAGTTATTCAGCAAATTGGTCTATCTTGTGTGCACTTATTGGCCTGTCATGGCTGGAATCTGCTTTACCATCTTCTTTTGAATTGTTAAAATATTTACACAAGCACCGGTTAAACATTCCATTTTCTATGATTTTGATTACTCTTGATACTTTTATCTCTTCCCTGCTGCTAAGAAATTAAAGGTTATACATAATATATGCAATTTTCCTCTTCCCTAAGACGCCCACGTGACCCTCCGTTATGGAGGTCAAACCATGTGACCTTTGAGCTGTCAGGAGGCCCGCCCTAAAGACTCACCTAATCAATCGTCATGACCACTTCCTACAAACTTATAGTTCACCTTAGTCATGCCAGGGTAACCAACTTGTAGTTTTGTCTGTTTCTGTTCAGCAATGTCTAGTTGTCAATTTTAGGAATACAAAATTCAATACTATGTCAATGTGTTGAAATTTTTCTTGCCGTCGACCTAAGCCGGGACTCCAATTTGACCCTGGCTGCCGGGACGACGGACCTGGCTAAGCTAGGTCAGCTGCCGTGACCGGGGCCGTGACCAAGAATTTAAGATTTTCTGCATCTCTAGTCGTGACATCAATTAGCAATAGTTTAGGCGATCAAAGTTACCTAAGGTAGTTTTGAGCAGTTCCGTTGACACATTTATTCTTAACCCTCGCCCTGGTGGGGGGTTCATTTTGCCCCCCCCCCCCTGAGGTATTCCGGAATAGCGGGAAAACGGCTGCGCGCAGCGCCGCCAAATTCTGTGTAGCTGCTTGAACATCAATTGCCCATACTTAAAAATTTAACTTTAGGTCGTCTCAGGTCAGGTCACCAGGTCACGTCAAGTGACCGTGCCTTCCAAAATGTTTGTGATCGCGCCAAAGACACAGTTGTTGTCCGAAATATTTGAAACCTGTAGGATTTAATACGATCATAAGTACCTACAATTCGTGTATCTCGGATATTTCGCATCGGTGACCTAAGGTCAGGTCGATTGCCTGACCTTTTGTTTATTTTCCTGTTCATTATATGTAAATGAACGGGACAATAAACAAATGCTTTCTGTTCCGAAAAAATGTATGGGATCAGACTGATTCTTTCAGAAACATGTTTTCTTTAGCTCATTTTGGATTACCAAGGTACAATTTTTTATAAGTGATATATATAAGGTCATCTGAGGTCATCTGAGGTCATCAGCATTGATTTNAAAATAGTAAAACTAGGAATATCATGGAATTTTTAATTGTATTTATATCAAAATATCAACAGTTAAGTATATTATTTTATTTTAATATATATCAAGCGACAAATGACATGGAATAAATAACATTGCAGGGTGGGCAAAATGTCTTGACTGGGGGGCAAAACGTCTGACTGCGGGGGCATTTGCCCCCCCCCAGTTAACATGTTAAAATAGGCCTTGCACCAGGGCCCAAAGAAAGGTGAACAACGCTAAAACGCTGGCATAAATAAGCCGCCGCACAATCGGCTCGACCGATTGTTAAGAAATCTTGCGGCAGGAATTATAAGCTTTCGAGAGGTGAATCCCATTGCGGATCCAGGAATTTCATCTTTATCACATCCACGGACCACGGTCGTTCAAATGATGTCCATCGCCCATGTCCATGATTTTGCATTCGCATTCGCATTCAAATACGCATTCGGCGACCCCTCAGATATCGCTCAAAATTATGCCACAGGTTCTCTATGACGTCTAGACCTCATATCCGCAATATTACCGAAGCACACTCAGCCGTTTAGTTGTTAGATGAAAATCGTTTTTTAAGGTACCACCGGCGACCCCTATGATTTCGCTGAAACTCACACCATACAGCCTCTATGGCACCCTTATCACACACCTAAAATATCTAAGCAGCACACTCATTAGTTTCGACGATAGAGGTGAAAACATGAAAATTACTGAAACCGGCGACCCCTACGATTTCGCTTAAATTCACACCATACAACCTCTATGGTACCCTAGTCACACACCTAAAATATCTAAGCAGCACACTCATTGGTTTCGACGCTGGAGGTGAAAACATGAAAAATTACTGAAATCGGCGACCCCTACGATTTCGCTTAAATTCACAGCATACAACCTCTATAGCACCCTCATTACACACGCAAAATATCAAGCGGCACACTCACAATCCGACGTATTTGCGGTCGGCACAATCCAAAGGGTTGTGCCGACACAAGGTCAGAACTCAGAATCACAAGGTCAGAATTTGTGGTTATGAAAAGTTTTAACCTCTAGCGGCCGAAATAATGATTGTGCCGCTTGGATCACTTACCCGCGCCACTGCAGGGGGTTCGCGCCGACACGAACTGCAGGAGGGTGTTTCGCCCCGTGAATCTCCTAAACTAGCACGTAGCGACAAGCAAAAACGGCATTAGATAGCTCTAAAAGGCCAAGCTCTATGGAAAGTATTTCAGTCTTTCTGGAATCAGTCACAATTGAGGTCACCCAGTGGTCCCACCAAAGGTCAATTTTTCCGTTTTAGAGGACTTTCGACTCTTTTCAGAAACCTCCCCCGATTATCTCGAAACTATGATAGCTAGGAGCAACAATTAAGAGGCAACTCGATAGCTATTGAAATTTTGCCATCGCCCATGTATGTCTAAAATTGATCTCAGAATAGTTCAGGCTCAGACGGTCCATGAAAAGGTCAATAATACGTTTTAGCCAAAACAGTTTTTCCGTGAATAGCATGTCACCTAAGAAGATAGGGAAATCAAATTTTGAACCGATGCCATCGTGCTTTGTCTCAGTTGAGTGCGCTTTGAAACCATATACATGGTGACTCGCGTAAGGTACCAATTTTCAAAATTTGAGCCTCCAGCTAAGAACGCATTTGGTGACCAGGTAGGCTTCATGTTGCATACTGGGGAAACGCGGCTAGACAGACACCATTCGGTTGTCAACCTAATGTCTCTACTCTTTTATATCAAGGTTATTCAATGCAAATATTGCTGACTGGAAAACCGTCAGAGACCTTGTAGAAATCACTGGGCAACAATTGCACCTTGATCATCTCAGAATGAGCTAAATAGCATGATTCACGAAGTAATGAGCCTGATCCAATTGAATGTTCTACTGAAAGGGAGCACTTTGTTTTTTTTCCCCATTCCTTATAATGGCAGTCAGGAAATTGACCTGAAACCTTTGGTCACGATAGAAACTCGAGATATACGAATTGCTAGGTATGATATTCTTATGAAATTCCTGCCGAGTTTAAACTTTCCCGAAAAAAGACTGGTCGGCTTTGGACGTACGCGCGCAAGCATCGTTTTGAAGTGAGGTCACTTTTGACATGGACTGGTGACCTGACCTGAGATGACCTGAAGTCAAAACTTTTCCAAAGATGTGGGTAATTCGATCGCCCAAACAGGCTGTACGAAATTTGGCGGCGCTGGGCGCGCCGCCGTTTCTTCCGCTACTCCTGAACAAACCTGCAGGGGGGGGGGGGAAATCAACCCCCCCTGCACTGCGCGGGTTAACGGTGAGTGATATTTGCACTAGAGGTTGTATGGTCAATGGTGTGAAGTTCAGCGAAATCGTAGAGGTCGCTGGTTTCAGTCATCACTATGTTTTCACCTCTTAGTGGCCGAACCAATGAGTGTGCCGCTTAGATATTTTGCGTGTGTGATGAGAGTGTCATAGAGCTCAGTGGGAGAGCGATGGTCATCTGACCTATCCCGGTAGTGGTAGCCCGGGTTCGAGTCGCTTCGGCGCTCGCTATTTGCTCCTGACTGGGATGGCCTGCGGGCGGTGGCAGCATGCATTCAGCGCCGGTGACGTCAGCTGAGCCGGGCGGACCGCTGTCCAGGTATTCGGGCACGTAAAATTTGTCCTAACATTTTGCCCGGTCAACAGGAATTGCGGTGAGGTCAAGACTGAAGAATAAAAAATCAGGTGAGCAGCCCAAATTCCGCCGAGGAAAAAACTGGCCATGGTATTTTTGCCATTGTTCGCCCCCCCGCTCAAAAGCGTGCGGCTGGATCCGCCCCTGTGTTCGTGCATCGCTGGACAACCGAAGGAGGGTGGCGAAAAAACTCAGACTTCCAATTGCCAATTCGAGTGCCAATTCAGACTTCAGAAAAGACTGGAGTCGTATTGTACTGAATGCTAGTCATATAGCAATGATGATAAAAGAAGGTTAATTACCCCACTTGGGGCAATAGAACCCTCGGCCGGGGTTAATAGCCAGAAGCATCGCCTCGGGAGTTGGAATTAGAGTGAGGACCCCAGGATCGCTCCCCCCTCCCCTCCCCATACCAGCAGAAACTAGACTAGCCATGCGGAACTCGGAAGTCGGGGAGGGGCAACCACCTTGCTGCCTCCCCACTTTACATTGTGTGACGCCGCTCTGGTGATAGCAAATGAGCAGCCGAGTGAGAGAAAATCGATGTGTTCGCTGATGGCGTACTATTGGTTCCAAAATAAGCGTCCCACTGGGTTGGCCAGCACAGGAGTTAAGGGGACTATACGCCTTGGGAAAGTATGTGGATTGTGTAGATGAGTCCCAGATGATGGCTTTCATCTCCATCATTTCCAATAATTTTCGAAGGCTTATGACCCCCTTAAACTGCTGTGCCGGCCAACCCAGCGGGACGCTTATTTTGGAACCAATAGTACAAATCACGTGCATCATCCCTGTGTGTGGTGCACTCTGACCAATGACCTTATTATCGGAAACGAAATCAAAACCAATTTACTGGTCCTGAACTTAATGTCATGGCTTCTGTTGCTAACATTGCTTTGGGACAACTAGCAACACGTCATTGTCCGATTCCACTCCCTAGATGGCACTAGTAGCAAACGCCTGAAGTTATGCTGTACCGCATAGCTTGATGTCGATAATCTGCGCAATGTTGGAGGGGTATAACAGTCATTCTGGTCATCAAAAGAGGGCAATCATGTCATGTCCTTGGCGCTGAGAACCGCTGTTCTCGAAAGACCGGGATAACCCTATATAAGACGCCTGTATTGCGGATACAACAAACTACAAATAATGTTCTTGCTCGCTGCTCAGTTCAAAACGTGGATGTCGTTCTCGTTGGGTGTCTGTCGTACGTATATTTGCCATCACACAGAAATAAAATACATGACAAAAAGCATTTTCCAAGGGCGCCGCAACCTTCCAAAAGTTGGGAAGGGGCGGAGGCATTTTGAAGTCGATTCTTTCTATGCAACGCCGATAGGCGTAATGTTAAAATCTGAAAATGTGGGGGGCGACTGTCCCCTCCCCTGCCCCCCCCCCCGGTTCCTGCATCCTGGGCATTTTCCATTATCACAGTTAGTCATTCCGGTTCTTACATGCCATTATCCATTTTTGATTATCAATAGCACACTGCCACAGGGACCAGACATTAATTTACGTAGAACGTGGTCACGTGAAATCACCCGTTCACCTGAGACAAGTGAGATTATCTACATAGAATGCGCCCAGTACAGTGCGACGTTATGACAATGACGAGAGGCGCGAGAACAATGATACACACGTGCACGACAAGGACTGTCATAGTCACCTGAATCAAACAAGACTAGATATAGATATCAATATTCGCATCATATCACGACACACGGAAACACTTAAGTAATTAATTTGCATTGTTTTGCCATCTATACAAACGAAACCAGTAACATAACAATATTGGTGAAAGAAATAGACTGTATAGTATGAACGCATTTTTTCTGTCAATATCTCACACACTGCCACAATTCTACAATCACACAACACACTTCAAATTTAATGAGAAACATGATTATTGGTCAACGTTCTTCGTAAACGCGATTTTCAAACAAAGTGCTTAGGTTCAAAAAAGGTTTCTATACCAGGTTTGCATCAGCTGTCTGTGGACAGGTTGCCCAAGTCAAGGCAATACAACACCAATCGCTATATCTGCGTCCGAGGAGTTCCCGAGCTGCATAAGCGGCGATCCATCCTAGAGACACCACTAGGAGGAAACGCAGAACTGACTAGCGAAATCTGCAACTACGAACAGATGGTGGCCGCTGCAATCTTGACATCGTCATTCATATGCGCTATGATTGCCTTCAACTTTCGATAACTTATACATTGATCAGTTTGATAAATGATGTTGGCACCCCAGATCATGAGAAGTTGTACGACTGGTTGGCAGCATAGCGTCATGCCAGCATAAAAATATTCTCGAATTACCCCACATACGACTGTCGGCAACAGCGACCGACTGCGGGCGACATTATTCGAATCCGACTCGTACACTGTAGCCCTGAACCAGCACCGCACGGTCGAAAGGTTTCACATAGATTTTGACTCTGAACCAGGCTTAAAAGATCAACTTCCACTCGGTCACAAATTGATAAGTGCGACTCGACCTCACTTCAAACAGCTACACGGTACGATTAGGAAAGCACCCTATGAGTGACATCCGAACGCCAAAAATATCGTGTTCATCTGTACTGTAGATCAACCATCATCTATTCACACATAATCACTATCTACCTACCAAAATATAATTCGGTTACGAACCCCGAGTATTTATGCAAAAGCAAACACGCAGTCATTACGTAGAAAAAGCAAACAAAATAGCTTACTTAACAAACACCTAATACGCAGAACCAACTGCCATATTCGCCCGAATAAAGCAGAAATATACAAGCGCAAATATTCCACAATAAAGCATACTGCGCAAGTGCCCGGATGGCATGTGGGTCTGTCCACGAGAACCTTACGTCCTCATGAGCAGCTGGTAGGGAATAGATCACCTTTTAAGTTGTTTTGAAAGTTGGATATGTTTTTCGCATGGAACAAACACATTTATAAAGAATATTGTTGTTTCGCATAGTTTCAAACAATCTTCAGTTACGGGGTATTTTTAGCTGAAAAAACACGCAAATATGACATTTGTTCGGACGACAGATGAATATCCGTCGAAAAATGAGCATATTTCTCTTTTCTCCTTCTTGCCTCACAAAACCTTCATGGTAATGCATGACGTCATGCATATGGCAGTTCAGAAATGGAAGCTATTGCACACAATAATGGCGGATTGGTGTTTATAGTACGCAAAATAGGACGCATTGCATGATTTTTTGTGTTAATCTTTTGATAAAAAGTATTTACTTCTCAAAGAAATAGTTGGTTTCTGGTAACCGGCAATAGCCGACGACGATAATACCGACAGTTTCATGGGTCCAAAACCGAATCATTGTTAACGTTGTGTCTAAGTTACTTACCGTAGCGAGGAAATTATTTCGCTAACAACCCATTTTCGACCTGCTCTACAATTCTGCTAAGTTCAAAATACCATATTAAATGTGAATTACCTGTAACTTGCTTGGATGAGATCAGAATCATGGGTGTAACTTTAATGCAAAGGGGGGTTGTAGCTACAACCCCAATAATTTTGGATTAACACTAGCTATGACGAATGTGGCAAAAAATGAGCTTTAACGTCTAGTTCTTGGGAGGATGAAGATAACGAGGTCGTGTCGGGGGCTTTTCGTCCCTTATGATGATGGCAGCCTGAGGATTAGAAACAGTGAAACGTCGTGGATGTGTGGTTGAGGTCGACAATGTGACCGTATTTTGTGGTTAAAGTGGTTGTGAGTTGGGTCACGAGAGTGAGGGCATAGTAATTGGACGTTATCGGGAGAAGAGGTGAAGTTATAGTTTTCGCAAAAGATCGAGAGTATTGTTCAGGAACCTTGCCATTATCTCGGAAACTATGGCAGCTAGGAGGAATCCGAAAAAGCACTGTAAAGCAGTTTTAATTGTATTTCGCTGCCATGGCATGAGAAATGACCTCAGGTCAATGGTTTGAGTTGTAGAGGTCAAAAAATGTTTGAAAAAAAAATCAGCAGAAGTTTGTTCGTTAATAACTTTTTATCTAAAACATATAGAGCACTTATTTTGATACCTGATCGTGTTTCTCACGACATTGCGGTTCAAATCATACCAATTTGTCCAATCGAAAATTTGACCCCGGGTCAAGGTCAAGGTGACAAACGGCATATCAAAAGATGCGTATTGACGAGACAAACATGTTGAGACCATTTGCAAGTCTCTATAGTGTTTCTGTCACGAGTTATTGATAAAAAGTGTTCGTGACCTTGAATGACCTTTCAAAAGGTCACTGACTAAAAATTGATTCCTGTTCATCAAGAAGGGCCTGAGATGACATGATACTGAAATAATTTGATTGATACAATGTGTTAAACCCTTGTTTCTATTTTTCACCATATATTTATTTTGGAAGGTTAGCATTTGACCTGACATCAGGTCATCACATATTTAGATATCACCCTGAAACTTTCGAAATATATTAACTGACATGTTTTCTCTTATATATATTCCGTTTTTTTCATCCTCATAAAAATAACAAACTTGTAGCATTTTGTAAAAAAAAAAAGTTTTTCAAAAATTTCGGATTTCAAAATTCAAAATTTTGCAATTTCGAGATTGCCATCTGAAAGAACAATCAATTCTCTACCGATGTAAGTTTTCGCTAACACTTCCCTTCAACGCACAACGACCACGAGTGCTTAACCATGCAAATATTTTGTGTCAAAATGGCCGAACACGTCCTCCTAAAAAACTGTCTTGGACCCCCTCCCAATGATTTAATTTGGAAAAAAGTATACCATTCGATGCGCAATGAAATGTTAGGAAAAGTCAGCATTTTTGAAGATTCTGGGTTAAGTTATGAATGAACTGTACGCGAAAAACCTCAAGGGGGGCCAATTCCCTCCCCCGACAGTAATAGGGTTAACAACTAAGTGTAACCCCAATGATTTTCAAAAAGTTACGCCTCTGATCAGAATCGCATAAACAAAACAATCAGGGTCAACGTCCAACAGCGGAAACACTTCACATTTGTCAAAGCGACGAAAAAAAAGACAGCTCAAACATGCGCAAATATTGAAAAAATTGGAAACCCTCCGAATTTGAAAATGAGGAAAATTTAAGGTTAGGAATTTTTAATCTGGTATTTTCGAGGTTAACTTTGTATTCCCGATCTTCCTATTATAATTCCTATCTAGCGTATTGTCAAAATAACACTTAATGATGATTTAGGCTTTGGGGCGCCGCAACTACGTGGGTTATGTGGTGCCCATCAAAATAACACTTTTCACAGAAACCATACAGCACTAATCTTGACTGATGGAAGAAACTGTACCGTTTGAAGTGTTTGTCACGCCCAGCGACTGGTGCAGTCACCAGTCACCGATCAGTCACCAATCAGCGATCCGTCACCAGTCACCGGCGGCAGGACTGACACCTCTCCGAGTCAGAAGACAGGGACCCGGTGACGACACTGACACCTCCCCGTGGCGGGAGACCGGCGGCAGGACTGACACCTCTCCGTGTCAGAAGACAGGGACCCGGTGACGACACTGACACCTCCCCGTGGCGGGAGGCCGGCGGCAGGACTGACACCTCTCCGTGTCAGAAGACAGGGACCCAGTGACGACACTGACACCTCCCCGTGGCGGGAGGCCAGCGGCAGGACTGATGCCTCTCCGTGTCAGAAGACTGGGACCCGGTGACGACACTGACACCTCCCCGTGGCGGGAGGCCGGCGGCAGGACTGACACCTCTCCGTGTCAGAAGACAGGGAACCGGTGACGACACTGACACCTCCCCGTGGCGGGAGATCGGCGGCAGGACTGACGCCTCACTGGGTTGGGAGGTTAAGGCCCAGTACCGGGATACGGTGGCGGCGGATCTGAAACAAACGACAAGACATCAGTCAGATACGGGCGCAGAGCCGCGCAGCCTCAGCAAATGAACACAGCCACAACAAGTCACAATATAGAAACGTACATATCGCAAGGCTTGAACAGAATTTCTATGCTACGAGAGGGAGCACTGTTTGTATTTTTCCCAGAACGTATATGCAAACAAACAATACAACTATGTTAACGCCCGACAGCATTCAGCGCCATGCGCTCTGAAAAAGAATAAAGAGATGACATATCGTTAATATTCCCGTACACAATATGAGTCTAATCGATTGGCGGTATATACCATAGCAACTACGGATCTCTATACATTAAAACGCGCAAGGCCAGGTCACCAGGATAGGTCACGTGACCCCCACCTCAAAAGCGTTTGCGGTCATACCACAGGCGGAGTTTTTGGCCGATCGGTTTCAAACACACAGGGTTTCATAAGGTCATAGTTACATACCTACAACTTGAAAAGCTCAGATTTTTCATATCGATGACCTAAGATCGGGTCAATTTTGTGTTTTTCCCATTATAAGTGAATGGGAAAATATATGAATGCTTCTTTTCAGAGAATATCAGTTCGTCGGGAAATTCTTTACAGAATATGTTATTGTTAGCCATTCTTAGATGACAGGTCGCAATGTGTTTTTAAGCATTTTTTAGGTATCCATTTTTCGTTTCTCGTTCCTTGGTGACCTGTGCAGTGTGCAATGTCATCTGAGGCCATCTGAAGTCATCCGAAATGTTGTGCTTATAACTCTTGATATAATCCAGATAAAGACGAGCGGATGACACCACTGTGTTTGTTTCGTCGAACCACGTCGCCCTATATGCGACATGACCTACATGGGTCAACAAATGACCTTGACCTGAGGTTAATTTTTTTAATTGACCTAGCCAGGTCACCACCATTAACAGCTTGCATAGCACCCTGACGAGACAAACATCATGGCGTCAACATTATTTCCCTATCTGTATAAGGTAAAATGCTATTTGCAAAAAACGGCTTAGCCCAAAAAATACCGTCGATGACCTCTAGAGCCTAATATATTGACCCTATCTAAAATCTGAGGACATGTTAGCAATTGCATCTTTCAAGAGCTTTAAAAAAATCGTTTGTTTCTAGCTATAGTTCCCGAGATATTTGGGGCTTCTGGAGAAAAGTCCTAAAACCGGAAAACCTGACCTTTGATGACTTCTGGTGACCTCAATATTGACCAGAACCAAAAAAGGACATACATACTTTCTGTAAAGCTTGTCTCGACCTATCTAACACCGTTTTCCGCTTGTCGCTACAATGCGTGTTTTTCGAGATATTAGGGGATGGGAGACAAATCAACCCTCCCCCGGCCGTTCGCGTTTGGCGCAGACCTCCGGCCGTGCGCGTGTTTAAGTCTGTCTTGGTATTTCAGCGACATGGGGAGTTTGGCGACCATAAGATCTGTCCAGATGCAACGGCGAAACAATTCATTAAGGCCACGACATAGGCTATAGCTCACCTTGTATTTACAAGTATCTATGACAACCACCACCAACATCCTTACAACGACTGTGTGCACAATTAATGTGCTACTATAAATTTGTAATGAAAGCAATTACAGAGTATGGACCAGTTACTTCTTCCAATGGTACAAAACGTGCTGGGCTTTGCACATTGCATGGCAAAACAAACAGACAGGAAGTTCAGGCGAATTAAACGACACAAGTTGCAAGTTACTTATAACATTCACCTACCCCTGGTAACGCTTAAGTACAGTGTGAAACTTCGAGGTTGTGATGTCAAACTCAAGTTTTGCACACATTCATTTTCTATTAGCTTCTATACAGACAGGAGGCAAACCAAGGCTACATAAGCATTGTCTTGGGATCAAAATATGATTTATCCTTTGCACCATTTAAGCCACACCTGGCAACCCACACCTGCATGTCTTCATACCGAATTGGTCAAAGACAGTTGCAATACCCACTACATTGATTGCAGATTATCACCTAGCTCGCCTAGCTCTTAATACCTGGCTAAGACGCCATATTCAAATGGTCCATAGGGGACAAGGTTTGAGGTAAAGAGGAGATGTATGCCTCCTGTGGGGCATCAAATAGCTCTCAAAGTGACACAGTGAGCCAACAGCGTAATTATGACCTGCGACTATCTCACGCAAAGTTGGTAGCGCAAAATATCACAGTGCCTGGTTGTTTTGCATGGTCATAGTGAAAAATTTACATTTTACCGCCAAGAAACGGTCAAATCTGACAAGAGTTGGTGAGGCAAAGCGGAAAGTTGGTGGGCAGTGGCCCCACCATCTGAATAGGAAACTCCATCCGTGAAAGACATTATACCTGCCATCCAAAAGAAGAATCATGAATGTGGAGATTGACATACGTGGTTCTTTCCTTGCACAGCAGATATGACCTCGTGTGCATAACGTAAACAATAAGCTCCTAACCCCATTCCCCATTCCCATCCTTTGCACTCACCATATCGATACTGTCCGGCGGGTTGGATGTCCACGGGTCCGTAGGGGGGTGCTGTCGGTTGCTGGAACGGTGGGTACTGCCCCGGCGGCGGTGGGTGTACCTGGTACCCGGCTGTGTACCCGGCTGTGTACCCGGCGGCAGGGTACTGCTGAGGCGGCGGGGCAGCCGTCGGTGCAGTCGCCACCAGTCTCATCGGGATATGGACAGACGTGTCCGCTGAAAACGCAGCCGACAATATCGTCAGAGATACAGGGAGCAGCCGACAATATCGTCAGAGAGACAGGGAGCAGCCGACAATATCGTCAGACAGACAGGAAACAGCCGACAATATCGTCAGAGAGACAGGAAACAGCCGACAATATCGTCAGACAGACAGGGAGCAGCCGACAATATCGTCAGACAGACAGGGAGGGAGCAGCTGACAAATCGTCAGACAGACAGGGAGCAGCTGACAATATGCGTCCAGACAGACAGGGAGCAGCCGACAATATCGTCAGACAGACAGGGAGCAGCCGACAATATCGTCAGACAGACAGGAAGCAGCCGACAATATCGTCAGAGAGACAGGGAGCAGCCGACAATATCGTCAGAAAGACAGGGTGCAGCCGACAATATCGTCAGACAGACAGGGAGCAGCTGACAATATCGTCAGACAGACAGGGAGCAGCCGACAATATCGTCAGACAGACAGGGAGCAGCTGACAATATCGTCAGACAGACAGGGAACAGCTGACAATATCGTCAGACAGACAGGGAGCAGCTGACAATATCGTCAGACAGACAGGGAGCAGCCGAACAATACATCGGTCCAGAAACAGACAGGACAGCCGACCAATATCCGTCAGACCAGACAGGGAGCAGCCGACAATATCGTCCAGCACAGACAGGGAGGCAGCCGACAATATCGTCAGACAGACGCAAACAGGGACAACAACGTCAGACTTACGATAGCAGCCAACAATATCGTCAAGAACGACGAGAACTGTCGACAATATCATCAGACAGACGGGACAAGTGGACCGATATTGCACCTTTCTATAAAATATGAAAACAGCAGTATGAATTTGTTTGCATAAGCAAAACGCATGAGGGTACAGGCGGTATAATAAATATCTTCCCTTGCCACCACGTGGCGCTACGGTTGTGATAAGCATGAACAAATGTGGTTTACCCACCGTAGGTTCGTACCCATTGTGACTGTCTGACAGGTGCGTGACCCAGTGTCAGAATAGTGAATAGTGGTCCGTTTCTACATTTTCTGAACTTTGAAGTTTTGTTCTATTAAAACATTGACTGCAAAGGATGATTTTGCTTAGTCTGCGGGTGCAAATGGCTGACGATCATAAAACATGACAGGAGAAGATAAACAAAAATGGGTTGTGCTCGCATGCAGCGCCGTCTGGTGGGAGGCTGGGCGGCTCACCCATTGCTCTATAGGTATACATAGTACATACATATATATGTCAATGGGCTCGTCTCGTTGCGTAATAATATTCGGGCCGAGACACGCCGGCATATCCAAGCGTAATGTTCTTGACAGTTCTGAGAGTGTCAACCATAGTGCCACAGGCGTCAAAACTTAGTATACGCATTACAAAATGTGTTCCGCAGTTGGTGAAAAATTTATTCAGTAAACACAGATCGTGGAACGACTTTTTCGACACTGGCGTGACCTGGTGAGGGAGAGAAGAGGAAGGCAGTGCTGGATGGCGTGGGAAGGGAATGTGTCGCGACCCGGGTGGCGGTCAGTGTTATTTGTCTCGAGGGTCAAGAGGTCAGCTATCCAGAGCCAGCGCAATCGAACACTTGGTGAAACTGAAATAAAGTGCACTCTGCCAAGAGGTCCGCTATCAGAGCCAGCGCCAGATACCAAAACACTGGTGACTGAATAACAGTGCTCTGCCAAGAGGTCAGCTATCCAGAGCCAGCGCAGATCCAACACTGGTGACTTAATAACAGTGCTATGCCAAGAGGTCAGCTATCCAGAGCCAGCGCAGATCCAACACTGGTGACTAAATAGCAGTGCTCCGCATATCACCGCAAATGGCTCAGTCGTAATAGCCGACAATCTCTGGCGTATCCTTGGTTTGACTGAATGACAGTGCTATGCCAAGAGGTCGCTATACCAGAGCCAGCGCAGATCCAACAACTGGTGACTGCAATACAAGTGCTCTGCCAAGAGGTCAGCTATCCAGAGCCCAGCACAGATCCAAACACTGGTGACTGATAACAGTGCTCTGCCAAGAGGTAGTATCCAGAGCCAGCGCAGATCAACACTGTGACTGAATAGCAGTGCTCCGCATATCACCGCAAATGGCTCAGTCGTAATAGCCGACAATCTCTGGCGTATCCTTGGTTTGACCGTGGGTTCGAATCGCGCCGACACCGGATGCTTTTATGTTTACAAAATAATCATCATAGCACGTGTCATGTTTGGTGCACCGTGCAGTCTTGCAGAACCCAAAAATTACTAATGCAAACTTCCACGAATCCACTTGATGATTCCACGGAATAAAAAAAATGCAGTGTGCCTGCCGCCTGGCGCACTGATGTGTTCGCGTCATGCTACTCGATGCTTCACGCCCTGCCAACACACCCTGGGCAGGATTATGTCCGTTAGTGACGATATATGACAAGAAATTGTGGGCGGCATGTGACCTTTGTTGTCGGTCTGCCCTAAAACCCCAATCATCATCATCATCATCATCATCATCATCATCATCATCATCATCATCATGACAAGACATTTGCGATACATCATACGTGCGACGGCAGGATTTAATAAAACTACAGGTCCATAAAGTATCGCCATGTGTGCAGCTGATAATAGTAGTTGACTATGTATTCAAATTTGATATTTTTCACACAAGGGTGCTGTAAGCCGTTTGACCTTAGGATCAGGTCAAACTCTCGATATTTCGTTTTCGGGTAACTGAAATTCCTCAATCATCGCAACCGACACGATGGATAGATAGCCTTTCCTGAATTGCGACCATCATTTCCGAGACATCTGTGACGACGAGATAAGGATAAAACAGACGCTTTGACACGCTGAAACACCCACAGCCAGGGAAAATACTTATTAGATCGACTGTGCACACATGCAGTGTTGTATTTTTGGCCGTTTGTTGGATTTTTTTAATCCAAAAAAGTTGTGCTACAAGAAATAAGTATGCTACAGAAAAAATATGTACGTACACTATATAAAAATTGAAATATCTAGCTGACGACCGAACCGCAACTCCCCCCCCCCCCGGTCACACATATGTCTGGAGGAGCCAAATAATGGTCATGGTGTGTACTATTTTTGCAAATGTACTACAGCTAGGCAAAAAATATGCTACAATCCAAGAGCCCAAACCAAAACTCCCACACTGCACACATGCGTCATTGCTTTTGTTGGCGCATAGCAAAACCTTCGGACATACGTTTGACAAGTGTCGGCGCACCATGCCGTCACCTGGCCTCACTTGACGTTACATGACGTCACGGTAGGTATGCGGCCCGCTGTACGTACCTGTGCGGATGACGCGTCCACGCGTCATACGCCAGCGGTAGGCAGGGCAGCAGGGGCAGCGGTAACAGCTGACACAGCAGGCGATTCCGATCACCATCAGCAGCGTCAGTGACATCACGTGGCCCAGCAGCTCCCTTTGGAAACAGGTCAGCACATCAGTCGGTCTCAGGTTTTTTGAAAGTACTCTTTATGGTGCTCATGCAAGCAAAAATAAACTATCGTGCAATGCAATAGGTGTCTATCTTCTAAGCACAAAGTTTCCAGTTCTTCAATGTTCATCATACCAAAATTTATCAACACAATGACATATTTGCTACAATGTCATAAGCAATGAAGCCATTTCACTAACACAATCTGTTCCGAACTATGTTGCAGAGATGGGATGCTCCATAAGACAAAGAGTTAAAAGGGAATTATTGTTATTCTCACCACATTGCAAAGTCCTGGGAGTGTTCAGTCATCTTGCGATATTGTTCCTCTGCACAGCAAATCTCAGCTAAATTAATTCCACAACAGTAGATATTCTCTGTGTCCCATGACTGGCTTGGGCAGTTGTACTTGTCTGTTTCTTCCCCAGTTCCTGTTGTGCATATGGTCATATTTAACACAGTAGCTTGCACTGCACTTAGCAGCCTTTATCTAGAAGTGCCACTGTTGTCGACTTCAAGTACTGGTTGAGCAGGGTAATTTGTCCAGAAATCTGTGAAATCAGAATACAAGGTAAGAGCCCATGCTAGATTTATTGAACATGCTGAAATTAATATGCTTTGATGTTAAGCAGAAAAATATAACCAAAATCAACTGAAATATTGATAACTGGCTACAAGTATGGTAATCTTCTGGTCTGACCAACTTCCAGCAGATCTCAATAATACCTGCTACTGCCGAAATTGAAGAGCAGGAAATTCTTAGTAATACATTTGGTCCGAATGTTTTATATGGGTAGATTAATGAAGTTCGGACCCACGCTAAGCAGAGCTAGTTGCGCAAGTCCTGACCTCACCACCCAATCGCTCAATTCCTGTTGGCCGGCATAATTTAGAGACGAAAGTTTTACGTGCCCGACATACCTGGACACGGTCCGCCCCGCTCACTGGCGTCACCTGGCCTTGGTTGCGACTGCCTGCCACCGGCCGCAGGCCATCCCAGTCAGGAGCAAATAGCGAGCGCCGAAGCGACTCGAACCCAGGCTGCCAGTACCGGGAATGGGGTAGGTCAGAAGTCCAGCACTCTCCCACTGAGCTACAGGGGCGATCTATCAACAGCTCTCCAACCAGAAACGCGCCGTAGTTGGCGATGAACGAGCGAGCGCGACAGATAAGTATGGTGAATTTCAACTCGATCGGGCAGGTAGTTTGAGATGCAAAAAAAAACGGTGCGCACGTGCGCACGTGCAGAGGCACACACCCCGACTTATGGGAAAGGGGCGGCTGAGAGGTCCTTAACTGTACACAATCGGCACAGCCGTTCCTGAGATATAGAATAGGGGTGTGCACGTGCGCACGTGCAGAGACCCCTGTCTAGTGGAAAAGCGGTGGCTGAGGAGTCCCTAACCACACACCAAATTCGAACACAATAACCCAGCCGTTGCAGAGTTGCTGCGACAAAACACCTTTCAACACCCCCCACGCGGCACGCGCCACGCGCAGTGGTAGTCACCCACATGAGTCGGGACTGGTCGGGCCGCTCATAATCAGATTTTTTCCACATACCACGGAAGGACGAGCGAACGCTTCCGCTTCACAAGCTGTGCAAGATTTGCTGGTGCAGATTTTGTGCGATGCGGATTTGGTAGGGTGCAGTGCAGACCTGGGTCAAATGCTTGAACGTCCCCTAGCGTTTTTAGATGTTTCAAAACTTAACAAATTTATCACTAAGTTAACTATTAGGACATTCTGCATGTTTTCAGACACTATTATGTACCCTCCCTCACCTTACAATTTCATCCTGGAGAGGATCCGTCATCACGGTCATAGAATACTGCGCCGCCACATGCTTCTATGTAAGTCATGCCACGTGACTAGAGCTGCAGTTTTAATGACATAACCAAACCTGACCTAACCTTTATGGAGGTTGAATTGATACGCATTTAGCTTCACAAGGGGTTGAGTATCGTGCCTCCTTAACCGGAAAATGACACATTTTCCTTTGTTGATAATTGTTCAAGGATTTGTCACCCCGGTTGCGCTACTCCAAGACGCTCAATACCGCGGCTCTAAGGACTATCAGCTGTTGAGTAAACAAAGTTTGGCGACGGGCAGCGCGAGGAAGCGGTGAGATATTCATTATTGAAGTTAAAATTAGTTATAGTGCAAAATGTTTTGGGGAACAAATCTGTACTTACTAAATGTGATATTCTGTAGCGAATGGTGGGTATATTAAAGGGACTAACTAATAACTAAGGCGGGGACGTACAAGTGAATAGCCCAGACCTGTAATGGTGCGGTGCCAATGCTGCACTGCGGGCAACGGTCGCACAGGCAGATTAACTTAAACAAAGCTTTACATGCTTTTTCACATTAGGAACTAACACTGAAGAAAATATGTCCTCACGGTTTCTGACCCAAAAATGGCGTTTTCCTGGTTTTGATGGGTTGAAGTTAAAGTTGTGGTAATGGGCTGGGTTAGACTGGGTCTATTCGGTGCTCACATCCTAGTTGATTGCAGTACTTTTAGGATGTGGAGGAGCATAGCGCCTTAGCAGCCCAGAAGCGGTCAAGCCTGGTTTTTAACTGGTTGGTTGTTTCTGCACCCACCACCTCCTCCGGTAAACTGTTCCACATCGTTACAACTCTGTTGTATAAAAAAATTGCTCTTGCATGGTGGACTACTCTTCTTTTGTTAAGCTTTAAATGATGTCCTCTGGTCCTCAGGTCTTGGGATTTCTCGAAAAAGTGAGTCGAGTCCAACTTTACTTGCCCTGTCAGTATCTTATATGTATTGATTACTCTTCTCACCCTCTCTTCCATGCTGCAAAGCTTCAGACGTTTTAGCCTTTCTTGATATGACAAGTACTTGAGTGCCTTGACCAGCTTCGTGACACGCCCCTCTACCTTTTCAAGAGCTACAGGGTCTTTCAATAGAAATGTATTTTTTGATTTGCCTATTTAACCCGCGCCCCACTGGGGGGGGGGGTGTTTGAACACCCCCCTCATGTTTTATCAAGATAACGAAAAAAACGAGGGCGGCGCGTAGCGCCGCCAAATTTGGCATAACTATTCACTGAATTCTTTGCCGGACATTTTTGCGAAAATTCAGTGTCGTGTCAGGTCAGGTCAGGTGCACCAGGTCAGGTCAAGGACCCTCACCATATCAAAACGTTTGCGGTCGTTAGCCATAAACTCCTACTACAGTTTTTTATAAGGGAGTCGATAATTAGAACTTCTTAAATGGAATTACATTAAAGTCAGTATTAAGGAGTATCATACACAAATGGTATATTTTGGAATTTTTTGTAAATCGGCTCGACCTTAGGGGAGATTTTGCGATCTTCCCCATTATATAGCTCAACTAGGAGAAATAATTCAAGGATGTGCTTTCTTTGTCCGACGTAATCAGATCCATTTGCCTTATCGGAATGATTGTTATATGAGCATGATTTAATTGTCAATGATACTTGAATCCAAGTGCAGGTTTTGCTCAGGATGGTGGAAGCATAGACGAGGTCCATCTGAAGGTCATCCCGAGGTCACCTCAACACTTTTCTTCAAAATAAACTCTGGCGCAGTAAATAGAAGATTAAGAGAACCTGCCAATAACTTTCACCAGTGTGTTTTGTCTCGTCAAGACTCACATCTCTCAACTGAGATAATGATCAGGACATGATCCTGAGTCGTGGTCTACAACTGTGACCTTGACATGAGAGTCATTGTTTTAAGTTTGCACCCTAACAATGAATCCAAATTTGACATATTAAAAAGCGTCCTCGACGAGACAAACACGAAATGGCGTAAACAGTATGGCGTTATCTTTGTTAGGTTAAAGAAGTTATTCAGCGAATATTTTTTGCCAAAATCAAGCTTTTTGACTTTAATGAACCTCTAGAGCCTAAACTATTGACCTGAGGTCAATTTGAGGCAATACCTGCGATAGCGAGAGGAATTGTCATATGGCTAGCGATAGTTTTTCGAACTGTTTTCGTTACTAGATCAGCATAGTTTGCCGAGAGAGAGATATTTGGGGTTCTGGTCACGCAGATGTGCCCCTAAACTTGAGAGAATTGACCCTTCCTGATGTACGCATCTAGTGACCTGAGTTTATAGACGTGAAGAGAAAAAAAGTCTGAAATCATGTTTCGAAATGATTTTTGACTACCGGTTCGAAAACATGTCTTTTGTGTTGGTTTTAACGTGCCATGGGAGCCGAGTTAGTAGGCGGGGGTGTTCAAACACCCCCGGCCGCCCCAGTCGGGCGAGAAGGAAATGCAAGAGGCCCAGTCGGGCGCGAAAGCGACGTAAAAATGGATTGAAATATTTAATTTTTAGTAAATCACCTGTGCGCACTCATCCGGAACCATTTTTATGTTTATTATACTTTGTAATGTGGTTTTAGAATGGCACACAAAGTATTTAGAGGATTTTCCTCTCAGGATTGTTCCGTAATCACGAGGTTGATTGCTATGAATTTTTACTGCGGAAAAACTAAAATCGTTTGAACAATAATTAAACGCATTTTTTGCACACATAAAAACTGGTAATTATGCATCAAATGCACGACTCAATTCGCTTGCGTGAACTTACCATTTCACTTGCACTGTCATTAAAACTAGTTATCTTCGGTGTTTGGGCTCAGCTGTGTCCTTCGAATTAAGGGTGCTCCCTTAAGTAATACCCCTATGGGCCTCGACTCGAACAGAGCCGATGGGTTCCGCACAAGCTCGACTCATTTCCTGTTTTTTCCTTCCACATGAATTCAGCACGGGCCTCCATCCGTTGCCTTAAGGTCTTTATTGAGATGCTGGTTGTTTATCCTTTTGTACGTAGAGCCGCTCTGGGAGTACGTGCACAGGAACACTATAGTCCAACGCGCACGCAAGAGTTCAGAGCTATTATGAGCAGGTTCAAGGGTGCGCATGTGAGGGGTACGGAGGAATGACTCGGTAGTCCCCGATCTTGTCCTTAGAAGCCAGCTTCTTCCGGCCACGGTGTGGACCGTCGCACGGTCTTTCGATTGGAACCAGTAGCCCTTTTCTGGTTGCGGTTGGTTGGCAAATATCTCGGATGAATAAGAATACATTATGTACACGTGCCACTAGCTCAAAATTCACCGAACGATAATATATATTTCTATTCATACGGTTCATCCTTGCCGAGATATCTTTGCCCGTGAAATCAGACAAAATCGAAATTTGACATCTCCAACCTGTGTCGATAAATCCTCCATATACTTGTTCGCATGCAATCAAACCAAGCACGTGAAATATATTTCTCACTATATATAAATCCAAATGTCCAGCATGTACTTGCGATCGCGAGAGGCATGATAACCATATTTATAATATCTATAAGTGACCCCATGTTTATATGCCTCAAATAAAGCAAATTAAAAAAATACATTTCTATTGAAAGACAGACCTGTAACCAACGTAACTGACGAACTATTACGTAGGGGTAATGCCAACAGCTTTGCGCACAGTCTAGTTGTTCGAGGTGGGGTCTATAATACGTGGTAATAGTAGTTTAAATTGAAGTTGGACACGTTCAGACGATCAAATGTTATTTTCAGGAGTCTCAGGGCTGACATCGCATTGTTCGCTGCTTTGCGGCAGTGCGTAGTCGGTTTCAGAGTGCTGGTGTCAAATACGCCCAGGTCCTTCTCGACATTCGTTTCCGCCAGTTGGTAGACATGTCCTACACTTCTCTCGACTTCAGATTTGCCTGATCTGTTCTCCTGGGAATCCGCCTGCTTCATGTAGTAACTTGTTCTTGGATTGGCGACACCACAGTGCATCACTCTGCACCTGGACACATTAAACTGCGTTCAAGTTGAGTGTACCTACCTGTGAGACCCACTCGCTGAGAGTTCTTCAGGTCATTGTGCATTAACTTGCTTAGTGTCGTCTCTATCTCTATTCTAATTGCCTCTGTACATATTTGGTTTCCGTCGACGTGCAGAAACATGGTTAGGCTATGCTGGTAGAGAACAAGAACGGCTTTAGGTAGTGTTGAAGCTGAGGTCATTCATTCACATAGATTATGAAAAGCCGTGGGCCCCCAGGAACCATGCGGGAACCCGCTGGTCACACCCCGGAGCTTTGACGCTTCCAGAAGGTCAAAGTGCTGCTCAACCATCTGCGAGAGAAATAGTTTGCCTATGACACTTAACTTGGCGCATAGAGAGTTAGCGGCCATATGTAAGAAAGGTTCTGTCATCACAGACTCAGCAATCTTTCCCTGCAACCTCCATTTGTCCGTGAAGCTTTTCGTTCAAGCATCGTAATACCTGGGGTAAGTGTCGGAAGGGCCTTTTGATTAATCTAGGATATAGACATCTAGGAGCTTGCTACGGCTTACGATGTCCAGAATTCTGTGTCACCTCTATGTTCCTCTTCCCAGACTTTCGCAAGAGGTTTGCTTGAAAAGGATTTGTCTGACTACAACAAAATCTGTAGATCTACGTGTTGGTGTAGTAAAGAGATGAGTATGCTGAGTGTCTTCCCCCAGGTCGGCCTCGGTAAGTGCACTTTCTGGTATAAACAACACAGTCTCAACAACTTTTGCAGACCTGACAAGTTAAACCTAATAGCTCGGTAGTTTACTTGCATAGATTTCTCAGATCCTTTCTTATTATATATGGAGGTCGTGATTTTAGCCTTTTTCCAATCATCGGGAACTCTGCCATCATCCATGGTTTTGTTAAATAGAGTCTTAAGAGGTTCTGCCAGTACTTCAGCACACCTGTTCAACAATATGCTGGGTATACCATCAGGTCCTCCCGCTTTATCTGTTTGCAGTCTTTTCAGTTCCTTTAGGACTTCGTCAGTGCTTACTGTTACCTTAGTATCCCATCTGCATCGATTGTATCTGGAAAATCAGGTAGGTCTTCACTGTCCTCTTGGACAAACACAGACTGAAAACAGAGTGAAGCACCTCAGCAGTTTGTTGATCGTTTTCAGTCATCTTACCAGAGTCTTCTACTGGTCCAACTACAGCTTTCACTTTTTGCTGGCTTCTTACATACTTGAAGAGTTTCTTGGGATCTTCTTTTGCACTTTGGATGATGCCGTTTTCAAATGTCTGTCTTGCCTTACGGATCTTAGCTGTTGTATGATTCCTTTCTTCTGCATATAACTTGTAGCTTTCTTCTGACTTGTTAGTGGCATATCGCCTCCACGTTCTGTACTTCTTTTTCACTTCATAGGTCAATTATTTTGACCACCATGGTCCATGGTGCTGTTACTCTTGAGTTCTTGGTTTGATTGAGGAACAAACAATACCACATTCTCTGCAATTGTTTCTTTGATGAACATCCAACAGTCTTCAACGTTCATTGATTCCAAGTTTGTCCAGTCCACTAAGCCTAACTTTTAATTCATTTCAGCATAATTATCCTTCCTGTTATTTAACTTCAGGGCAGAAACAGAATCAGTGTGCCTTCTCGGGGACTTCACCTCAAAGAGTCATACATGTACCTACTTCCATGTAATAATCACATGGTCACTTTTGCCAAGTGGCTCCCCTTCAGTTTAACAGTCTATTATACTCTCATCTTCAGTGAACACTAGGTCAAGAAGTGAGGGCATGCATCCTTCTCTGTTACGTGTTAGGAAGTTTATGTGTTGATATAAAAAAGGTCTTGGGTGGTGTCAAAGAACTGTGATGCTTCTGATTCACTTGGTCCATCCACATAACCATCCTCCCACTTGATGTTTGCAAAGTTGAAGTCTCTTATAATATTCAGCACATATATATCTATCTTATATCACATATATATCTTATAATCAGCTTATAATCACACTTGGACAGTCAGTGCCTTTCTTAATAGCTCAATCAGAAGCCGATTGTTTTGAGTTGTACTGTTGGGGGACCTATAGCAGATTCCCACAAGTATTTTTTTCTGCTCAGTGTTACTGTACACCACACAGATTCTTCAAATGGTGAGCCATTCAGCTCGGTACACTCAATAGCCTCAAAGCAATCTTTCACCATAATCAACACTCCTCCACCCTTGTGCTCTTCTCTATCATGCCTGAAAGGTGGATGGTATCCCTGCAAGACATATTTCTCCTTCATCCACACCTCTGTGATACCAATAATGTCAGGCCTAAATTGGTCAATTCTGCCTTGCAATTCATTTATATTATTTCCCAGACTGTTCACATTTGTATATCAACATGCCAGATGCTTTCTCCTTGATTCATTAGTTTCTGGGGACAACTTTTCCCCGAAAGATCACATGGGAGTCACATCCCCTCCTCTTTCAGATTTCTTTGTTTCACCCTTTCTTCTAGGGACAGATCCCTAGTCAAATACACATTGGAGAATCCTAAATCCTTTAATTGAGTACATCTCTTGATGAGATCGTCTACGCTAGCCTTGTTCTTGAGTTTGATTAGCATGAGACGTGCTTTGGGCTCTAGACTTGAGCTGTTTGCTGGTACTTTTGCCTTTTTACCCAGCCAGATGACTTGTTGGACTTCTACACCTGAGGCCTCTTGCACCAAATAATCTACCCAGATAAAAAATAATCCAACCCACCATGTAAAGCTACCCAGCCGGATCCAGTTGGCTGCTTCGCTTGGTGCAAGATAAAATATCCAGCTGGGTAGCTTTACATGGTGGGTGATTATTTTTTATCCGGGTAGATTATTTTGGTGCTTGTTCCTGTTTAAAAAATATAAAAAAGTCCGTTCTTTAGTTATTCTGAAGGAATTTTATACATTTGCTTGATTTATTTGTTCATCGCAAGAAGATGATGTTGTATTCTACTGGGGATCAATTTCTTCTGCTCTACCTATTTTAAGGAACATTGTTATCGGTAAATACCTTCTTATCTGGTATTTTTTACTGTCTGTGGTATTTACCTGAACTGTTGGTATTATTTACCTAATCTGTATGGTATTTCATCTCATGAATCGTTAAGTATTTTAACCAACACTAGATGTTCTTTTTTCAGTTAGCAGTAGTGTGCCAAGATAGGCTGACCTAGCAGAAGTTCCGCATGTTTTGTGGTATCACCTCATATCCTGTGGTATTTCACCTCAGTATCTGTCAGGTATTCACAATTCAGTAGATGTTACCTCTATAATTTGTTGCTTTTAACCATTCAATCTGACTGTCATTGTTCACCTGAATCCTGGGGGGGTGGTCACCCTTGCCCAGCTGGCGTGAGTGGACCAACTCTTCCTCATGCAAACCTGAGGGAAGGGCACCTGCCACTGGCGGCGGGGGCACTCTCCCACCTTGGAGCACATGTTTGGCCGGGCCGGTGGCGGGGGACTCATTGTCTCGCGGGAAGCGAGTACCTCTTGGCCCCCGAGGGGAGGCATCCTGCAAACCGGAGGGGCGGGGCACTCTTACTACTGTGAGTACTTCTTGCCATTGGGGAGCATCTTGCACACCTTGGGGCACTCTGCACCCGGTGGAAGCACTCTTGGTCACCGGGGGAAACTCTGTGCACCCGGAAGAGGCACTTCTTACCACCCAGGGGGGCACTTTGCCACCTGGGGAGGTACTCTTGCCATGGGGAAGAGGCACTCTTGCCCACCTGGGTTACTCTGCCACCTGGAGGGTACTTTTGCCCACTTGGAGGGGCACTCTTGCCACCTGGGGGTCACTCTTGTCGTCCCCCACTCCGCTCATTGAGATCCATGATAAGAATGGACAAGGACAAAGACTTCGTTAAAATGTAAATAAATCACTCAAATCCAAAGTTAGAAAAACAGCATTACAAACAAATGCACACAGCCTGGAGCGCCTTCTGATGCATCTTGATCATAGGGCATTTACTATTATTTAATTTGAGGAAAAAATTCTAAAGCGCGCTACTGATTTCAATGAATGTATACTAAGGACCGAAAACAACTATTATACACTAGAAATAGGGAGCAATGCCACTCACAGTTAGAAGGTATACTAGTTTAACCACTATAATACTATTTTACGCCACACTAATACCAGTGAAATAGGATAGAATTGTAATATACTACAAAGTTCCCCAAAAATTACCAGAGAATCAGGTGAAATACCAGACAAATGCGCAAATACGCCACAGAAGAAAGGCTTACCCACAGGAAAATTACCACCCCTTTTGTTTTATACCGTGATGTTTTTGTATACTAGTATAATATGGTAGTAATGTCGAAAACAATTATGGCGCGTAGTTTACGTTTGATGCGCACTTATTTTCGTTCCGTCTTCCGAGCAGCGGAGCCGCTAGCCGCTAGGGCGAGCACTATAAGCTGGATAGTTCGCAGCAGTTTGCCGCCAGGGACCGCTAGTAAGTCAGTAAATTTTGACGTTGAAGGCATATAATAACATTTGTTTATCACAGTTTGTTTTTCAACATATTTATATGTTCATTTATACATAAATACATCAAAAACAAATTATTTGACACTTTAAAGTATCCTGGCTCACTAGCGGTCTCTGGCGGCAAGCTGCTCGCGAAAAAAACACGCTGATAGTGGCAAGCCCGGCGGGTAGCTTGTGTATCGTGCTCAAAGATCGAGTGGCTGACTTTCACGGAATATAAAGACTTGACTGGCTGCTATCTGTGTTTTGTGTTTCCATTTTATTGCATTTTGTGTTCAGTATCTGATTCAGTAACATAGTCACCTTTCACTAAACTAACAATAACCTGGCACTTCATCCCCAGCAATAATCCTTAACTTTTTAATCCTATGGAATGGTCCTTAGGCCTTAGCGCAGGACATATTTTAAGGATTTTTCACTGCATCCCGGAAAGTAGTAGGGTCGGAAAGGGCAATATAGGAAAGTTTAAGAAGGCAATAAATGAGTATCCCAGGAACACTGGCAGATCGAGACTCTGTGGGGGCATCTTTTTGTGGCAAAAAGGCACCTTTTTTCTGCATAGATTTGGACCGGTTACCTTATTTTGGTATCCAAGCTTAAAAAATGTAATTCTTCAAGCAATAATTTTTCCCTGATTCCCCCCCTTGATTCGCCAGTGCTTACAGCTCCATGCTCCCAACTGATCCTTTGTTTGAAGCGCCTGCCAACCATCCGAAGGGACGTGAGGGAGCCGAATAGGATCATGTTCTCATGCTCAGGTGCAGCGCACCCGGTACTGAGCTATCACCTTAATACATAGATTAGGCATGTGATTGTGATGCCACCAAAACAGATGAATATAAGGTTTGCTGTGTCGTGCAGGTACTGTTGATGGCCTGTTATAGAAATACTGCCTTGATGCTGACTTTGTCAAAGACATATTTGCTCAATAAAGAATAATCATTATTCATTCATGAAAGCAATGAAGTTAACCGCTTTCACGGAAATGTGTCCAGCTATGTTGCAAGCTTTCTAATTAGCTTATCAAGACACAGACCAACTAGAGCTCTCTACCTCAGTGTGTCAGTAGAATACCATATGCATAACACTAAAATAGTTTAGGGTACAGAGCAGGGCACAGGGCAGGGCAGTGCACAGGGCACAGGACACAGCACAGGGCAGGGGGCAGGGCAGAGCAGGGCAGAGCAGGGCAGAGCAAGGGCAGGAGGCAGGGCAGGAGCAGGGCAGAGGCAGGGCAGACGCAGGGGCAGAGCAGGGCAGAGCAGGGCAAGCAGGGCAGAGCAGGGCAGACAGGCAGAGCAGGGCAGAGCAGGGCAGAGCAGGCAGAAGCAGTGGCCATGAGCAGGGCAGAGGCAGCGCAGAGCAGGGCAGCAGCAGGGCCAGAGCAGGGCAGAGGCAGGGCACAGGCAGGGCAGAAAGCAGGGCAGAGCAGGGACAAGCAGGCAGAGCAGGGCAGAGCGGCAGAGCAGGCAGAGCAGGGCAAGAGCAGGCAGAGCAGGGCAGAGCCAGGCAGAGAGGGCAGAGAGGGCAGAAGCAGGGCAGAGCAAGGGCAGAGCAGTGGCCAGAGCAGGGGCAGAGCAGGGGCAGAGCAGGGGGACAGCAGCGGGCAGAGCAGGGCAGAGCAGGGCAGTAGCAGGGCCAGAGCAGGCAGAGAAGGGCAGGAGCAGGGCAGAGCAAGGCACAGGGCAGAGGCAGGGCACCAGGGCTCAGGCTCAGGACAGGGCACAGGGCACAGGGCACAGGGCACAGGACCCAGGGCACAGGGCACAGGACAGGGCCAGGAAGGGCACAGGACAGGCACAGGGACAGGGCACAGGGAACAGGGCACAGGACAGGGGCACAGGACAGGGACAGAGACAGGGCACAGGACACAAGGACAGGGCACAGACAGGGCAGGGCAACAGACAGGGCACAGGACAAGGCACAGGACAGGGCACAGTGACAGGGCATGGGCACAGGGGCATGGCACAGGAGGCAGGACGAGGTTAGGCAGGATAGTTCTAGTCAAGGCGATTCATAGACACTGGCACGGTTTCTCGTCTTTGTTCATCATTGTTAACTTTACCATTAAGGGCACATTTCAGCTCCGGGACGCAGTGGTCCAAAATCGGAAGGGGCTTGCGTGCCCCCCCAACGGATTGTGGGCTGCATCCTAGAAATGGGACGCAGTCAATACTTTAGCGAAACCCATCCTTTCCATTCACTCCTAGGCCCAATCTTACCACAGCCCAGTTTTACCATAAGTGCGTGAATGCGTAAGTACAGCAGTCCAAATAAAGCACCGTTTCATTGGACCGCACAAAGGTACGGCATGTCAGGATAGTATCACAGAAATAGGAAAACGCTTCAATATTGTACGTGATTGCATCTGAGTCCGCCCCTGCTAGCTCAGCGGGGAGAGCGCTGGGCTTCTGACCTATCCAGGTGGGCAGCCCGGGTTCGAGTCGCTCGGCGGCTTCCGCTATTTGCCTCCGACTGGGAGTGGCCTGCGCGCCGGTGGCAGCGGTCGCAACTGCAAGGTCAGGTGACGTCAGTGGGCGGGGCGGGACCGTGGTCCAGGTATGTCGGGCAGTGTACAACTTTCGTCTAAATTCTGCCGGACCAACAGGGAATTGTACGATCTGGTGGTGGGGTCAGGGACCTACGCACAAGCTCTGCTTAGCGTGGGTCCTGACTTCGGAAGTCCATCCATACAAAACATTCGGACTAAATTTATTTAAAAAAAAAACTAAATCTGTTACTCTTGTATACATAATGTATGACGTATGAAGCTGAAGAGCACTTAACGCGGAGGCAATTTAAGAAATAGAGAATGGATCAGCTATACGTAACGACATCTAGTGGCAAGTATCTAAATACTACACCTTTTCTCAATGCGAGACGGCATCTGTTCAGCTCAATTAGGCATTTATCACTTAAAACGACAGCATGACCAGAGGCGTGACTTTTTAAAAATAATTGGGGTTGTACTTAGTTGTTAAGAGCCCATTTGTACCACATCTTGTCATAGGCGTAATGCTAAATTCCCAAATTATTGGGGTTGTAGCTACAACTCCCCCTTTACATTAAAGTTACACCCATGAGCATGACGTACTGTTTGACATATATGCATATCACATCGATGGTGCCTCGCTTTAAAGGGAATAGTTCACCTTTAACATAGGGTTTTGAGTTGAGATAGCCAAGTTGTGGCGCATGCTCAAAATACTGTGACGCCTTTCACTTTTTCCAAGAAACCTCTTAATTATTTAATATTCAGTCCTAAAAGTCGGGACCGGGTATACCCGGTAATCCAATCGCCTGATTGGCTTTTGATTTGGCGATGGTGACGTGATGATTATGACGCCACAGATGGACGATAATACTTGGGGAAAGTGTAAGTGCTGGACAAAACCATACTGTTTCAGTACCTCATTATTTTTATTGCAAAGAAGAACTTTTTCAGTAATGCATGCATAGTGATTGTTGATGTTTTAAAAACTTCTTAAAACAAATTGTTATAAACAAGTCTGTAGCGTATTGCGTAGCTTCAGCGCTGGCCTGAACGTTCCAGGCTCGTGTACAAATGTTAATCTTCCCCTCCCCCAACTCACCGAACCCAACTCGTACCAGTGCGCGCGCTGCCCGCTGTTTGATTGGCCCGCCCGCGCGCAAGCCGCCCGCTGAGTAGATATGAGCGGGGACCGGCGAGACGGTGCGCCAGTGACGGTAGAAGCGTTGCATGACCTTGACTGTTCGTTGGACAAAATCCAGAAGAACGCCCCAGAGCACGGACAGTGGAGCGACGATGGCGGACACTAACTTCCATAGTGTGAATTCTAATAGTGACATACCTACTTAAAGCAAGTACTGTGATGGTTTTTCAAAGCGTTGTATTTTCCGGCATCTTAACAAATGTTACTTGGGCATAGTACCACCATGTATACGACACGTCCCTCCACTAAACTCGATGACGTTGCTTCCGTGCTTCTCAGCCAGCTGATTTCGCATTCACTTTGAGGGGAAAAAAAATATGAATTATCACCAAATAATGACATTTTAATTTTGCTTTTCCGCGTTAAATATAGGTTCTGACTTACTAGGTAATATGAACTTAATTCTTGGCTTCTCTTCATCATTTCTGAGCTTTTCTCGTTTTTTCAAGTGTGAAACTATTCCTAAGAAAAGGTTGTAGTCCATGTTGCTAGTATATGCCCCCAACTACGCCATCAAGACCATATATGGGTATTGGGCGGGCATGCAGTCAGCTGTTTGTCGGGGATGCGTACTTACGCGTAAAAGCGGGTTGGTAAGATTGGGCCTTAGTCTCCCAATCTTGACCGAGTCCAAAGTGTAAAGATAACATAGTAAGAATAAAGAAGATGGAATATACCAAGAATCGGATCGGACGCCCTGAGCCCATGAGGCTTTGCGCCCTAATCCTTAACAACACAACAACAATAACCTAGCAGTGGGGATTCCTGTCTTCTGTGCCGGTGATCCGGGGTCAAATCCCTGGGTGGGCCGCTGAAACAGTCTACCGACCCCCCATATAATAACCCTTGGAACACCGAGCAGGATGAGAGTTCCAGCACCATGATCTTAAAGAGGAATACGGTCCTTGGTCCACAAACCCAACCAACCGAGCAGCGGGTCGCCGCCTATGCCGGGCCCGACCCGGGGTTCATATCCCTCGGCGCAAGGCCCTATATTATCCCCTCGGCTCACCTAACATCTCATCCCGACTCACCTAACATCTCATTGGTGTGCAGTTGTGATGTTATGTTCCATGCCCGGTGTTTTCATTTTGATTGTTGATTACATATCATATGGTGGTGGCAGGTACTTGTTGTTTCAGGAGAGTTTATTCGCCATGTTCGTCCTGCGTCCAGTATCAGCGATGTTGTGTCGCAGCATCTCCACCTCTGTTTGTTTGAACAACATGAAGGCGATGATATCTGCACAACAGCAGGCCAAAATGATGAAAAAGTTTATGGCAGCTGCCAAGAAAAGAGAGCGGTAAGAACTACACCAAGATATAATTACATTACCTATCGGGAGCTATTTTATTCACCCATTCATGTTCTGAGGCCTCCTCGTATTAACGGTCAATGTTCGCTTCAATGGTGTTTCATCGACGAATCTACCTCTTATGTTGATTTTCAATCAGTGCATTGTTCATAATGTTAAACTTAACCCTCCAGTCATCTGCAGTAGGTATGACGTGAAGGCACAGCCCTGCCATGTCGGGTGGCATCCTTCACGTCATGCACATGCTGTAAGCGCCTTGAATCCCAAACTCTAAAAAATGCACAAAACTGTTATCACATTTCAAATGCCATGCTGTCGGTAAAACATAACTTTTAAGCGACCACCGCCTTCAATAGTGGATGGCTGTGATGAGCATCATTGTGGTTATGTCTTTGAGAGTTATATTTAAATAGTCGGTGCTCATAATAGCGCAGAAAAGATCTCAAATCAAAGATAAATTACTAAAGATCTAATATTTCACTTTGTGGCTTCGTAAGAGTAAACTCTTAAGATGTCGCAAGGTAACATATTGTTTTTTTAGTCATTTATCTTTGATTTTCGATTTTGTCTACGGTAGCGTGAGCAGAGGCTATTTAAGTATAACTCTATAACGGCCACCGCCTTCTTACAGGGAGGCGGTGATATTTTGGTACACAGGTAACTCTTTTGTGGTCAACGATACAGATGCAGATTAAGCTTATCAAAAACGCTCCATTCGGTCCCTTCTGTCCCTGAATGCCCTCGCTTATCAGCTCCCCTAACCTCCGCCCCCACTCGGCAGCCAGCTGATGACTCCCCTGGTAGTGGAACTGGACCCCGGCGACGACAGCGCCACCTGTGACCCGGTGCGGATCCGGTCGCTGCGGTCCGGCAGCTCGCGCCACCGCCATCGGCTAGAGGCGCTCAGCTCCATCTACCTGGAGCGCATCACCGAGCTGCTCAACACTGGCGAGCTGGTGCCTGAACTGCTGGACCCACTTCTCCACCTCAGCAGCGGTTGAGTCGGCAGAGTCCCTGTGGCCAGCAGCAGATCACATCTCAAACGCCTCCGAGGGCCAGCCATTCCCTCAGACACATGACCACGGTCTCCGAGGGGCCAGCCATTTCCCTCAGACATGACACGGTCTCCGAGGGGCCAGCATTCCCTCAGACATCACACGGTCCTCCGAGGGGCCAGCATGCCCTCAGACATGACACGGCCTCCGAGGGGCCAGCATTCCCTCTCCGAGGGGCCAGTATTCCCTCAGATATCACACGGTCTCCGAGGGGCCAGCATTCCCTCAGACATCACACATCTCCGGGAGGGCAAGGGCCGTATTCCCACAGGAGCAGGCATTGATCACGAACTCGCCAAGACATGACTGCATGTGTCATACTCACCCAACGCACAGATCCTCGCTCCGGGATTTCTCAGTAGACCTTAGCAAGTGCAATGCCGATTCCACGCTTGATGGGGATAGGCAACTGCGGCGCAACATAGTAGTCATAAATCCTGCAGGATGTTAATAAAAAATGCGGCGGATCTGAACGCGTAAATTACAGAAATAGTTTTACCCGCTTCATGCATTTCATATGTCTATGTATGGTGGTATTCGCTTGCTTGGTTTCGTGCATGTTACCATGCGATGAAGTTGTGCCATGAAAAGTGGAAAGGGTATGTGTCTGTTTCTGGTTAATCACTTAACCCTCGCCTTACGGGGAGGGGGCCGATCTAGCCCCCCCCCCTGAGGTTTTCTCTTAAAAACTTCTTACGCATGGCGCACAATTTCTGAAATTATTGTTATAGCTGAGTTTTACAAACAATTTTTACGTATTTCGTAAAATCTGCATCAATAGTTGTCGATAATTTTTGAAGATAATTACGTGTTGATGACGTCATGTTCGTAAAAAAACGTCAAAATATTTACAAACATAGTACAATAGAGTATTGCCAGCAAAGAAAAGAACAAAAACATTAATGACGTCCAAATGTTATTGTCTTTCAAATTTTAAATTTCGGGGGAAATTCAATTATTTGTTTTTTGACCCCAAAAAAGTCAAAAAAGAACTGATTTTTTTGCGAGGTAATTCCCCACATAAATCGAAATTTCAAAGATAACTTAAAAAAAGCCGGAAATATATTGTGAGATAACGATTGTTTGGACTGATACCCAAACCAAATTATCAAAAGTAATATCTCAATTTTTGACTGAGTGATGGCTCCTTAGTAAATAAATTTATGACGTCATTGTTTAAAGTTAACATTTTACTGTTGGACCAATGTTATCAAATACATACTTTTTTGTAATCAGGAGAAAAAACTTTCCTGGAAACATGCGTTTTTTTATTTTCATTTAAAGAGAGCTGGCCTACTCACATTGGTCATGTGAGTTGTTGATCCACTAAGCTGTGAACATATTTTTCTGAATAAGCCATGTACTTGGCATTTCCCTCTATATTCACTTAGTTTTGCTTGAGATATTCCAAAGTCGCCAATCCACATTCTGGCAGAACTCAATTAATTATCAATAGTCGCCAGAGAGCTTCGCACTAGAACACATTCCTCTTAAATTACAAACGAATAGCATAATATTGTTAGCTCGGCAGTGCGCCATAACGTAACATTTTCCCTACTCTGTTTTATAGTGTACGATCGTTTTGAGTTTTGAATCAAAAACAACATGCAAAACCAGAAAAATTAGAGTTAAAAATTCAACATAAAGGGGCTCCAAGACGGAATTTATCGTAACCAATAAGCAAAAGCAGTTAGTCTTCTTACCGTAATAAAAATATATGACATTTTCAGAAAGAGTAGCACACTCCCTTTAACACTTTCTATAGTTTTAGGTTGTCTTGACCGTTTTTCCGACTGATCGAGTCGGAGGTTGCTAATGTAACGCCCATAGCCAATTTTCTCTCTGGTGAACGACTTTCTTCCTGGGGAGTTAATTAACTAATTGCTCAGACATAAAAATCGAATATACTTTCAGAATAAGTAATTTCAACGACCAACATTTTGACACGGCTAACCAAATCATTTTTATATTTATAACTTTAACATTACGACGGAGCAGAAACAAAAACCGCTATCTTTTTGGACTGGTCATTTAGTTATTCACTTTACCTGAAGGTCACCCAGGATATTGACCTGAAAACCAAAAATATACACCATTAGATCATACATTGACAGGCGAAACATGCTGGTTTTTACGCGTCCTCTATCTTGCTGGTTTCTGAAGTTAGTCAGGGGGCTTCAGGACCCTCCCCCCGTACGGCGAACGGCTGAGAAAACGGTCCCCGTTAGGCGAGGTTGAAACACGATGTTCGTCTTTTGTTCCTTTGTGTTGAACTTCCTGCTATTATAGTCAGGAAGCAATGACCAAAAACTCTCGGCTGATTACTAACTAACTCGGCTAACTTACTAGCTAAAACTCGGCTATGTATTTAAACGGACCACCGTCGATTGTGCTAAAGTACGGTCCGCTGCGAGTTGATAAGGTGTCGTCTATCTGTGTCATCTGGTAATTACTTTGACAATAACTGACACCATTTCAGTGTTATTTATGACGTGTTGAAGTCGATCAGGATAAAACCCTAAGGTACAAGCTAACGTTATCCACTGAGATTACATGTTGAAATGTTTCAAACACGGACAGTGAAATAAACCATCGTATTGTGTTTGAGTCCAGACGCGAATACGTGAAAAGTGACGTTTGACAAGAACACTTTGGCAACTTTGACAACGGACACTTTGGCAACAAAAGGGTCCAGAGAAGCACGCACATCGATTTTGCCCCGGTCGGCCTGTGCGGCCACTGGCAGTCATTCGACTGGCATGTGCGGCCCGCGTCGATCGTTTCGTTTTCGTCGACTGTGTTGGCTGTGTCAGCCGTGTCGACTGTTTCAGCTGTGTCAGCCCATGTTGGCTGATCAGCCTGGTCGCCGCTCAGGCTCAGCAGCCGAGCACCCGGTCGTTGTGGCACGGCCGGCGGTACTGGTTACCGGAGCAGCCGGCGGTGTAGGAGCAGTCCTGCTCCGTCTGGTAGCCGGGCAGTGTCTCCGGTCGCGGCAGATAGTGTACGCCACGCTCGCAGATGGTCTTCTCGGGCCGCAGCAGCAGCACCTTGTTCAGGTAGTTGCGGTCTTTGGGCGGCGCCGGCGGCCGCGTGCGGCCGTGCGTATCCAGACTGAGACGGTCCAGTCGGATCGAGTTGGCCTTGACTGAGATGTCCTCGTTGACGCTGGCCAGCTGGCGACGCAGCCGGTCCAGCGCGTCCCACAGCTGCTGCAGTCGACTGTTGAGCAGCTCCTGCGTGGCCTGGATGCTGAGACGCTCCTCCCGCAGGCCGTGCCACGGCGGGTCGTACGCCAGCTCCATGTTGGGACGGTCCATGCGGTACTCGAGCCTGGTCTCGGCCAGTTTTCGGTACGGGTCCTTGTCGCGGATGGCAGCCTCCAGTCGGCGGATGTCCTCCTCGACGGTGGCCATCTCCTGCTCGAGCTTGGTGCGCTGCCAGACGAGGTCGTCGTGGGTTTGGTGGAGCTCATGTAGACGTTGTCGAAGCGAGAACTGCACGGCCGTGTGGTGCGCGTCCAGCCGGTTGCGGCCCTGCGCCAGTGTTGCCATGATGGCGTCGCGTAGCCGGCGGGACTGGCACATCTGGTAGTCGGCGCGCTCCTTATTGTGACGCGAGTGGTCCTGCCACTGCTGCACGGTGATGGTGTCCTTGGGCATGCGCATGCAGTGCGGTTTGAAGCTGATGTTTGGGCTCTGTGGTGTCATCGAAAGACAAAGGCCGTCGATGTCCAGCGCCTTGTATTTGTCTGTGATGTCGTTTTGAAGCTTCTGACGCGCCTCCTGAAGCCGACTGAGCTGCTCGAAGGCTTGGTTGCAGCGCTCCTGCAGCTCGCTGCGGTAGTCCTTGATGGCCCGAACCTCGTCATTCAGCTCGACTTCGACCCCATCCTTGACAACATCGACTGTTCGTCGACCTTCCCTGATAGCCAGCGTCTCCAAACCGGTTTCGAGATCGAAGTGTCTTTGTTCCAACTCATCTTCGGCTGCTGTTTTTGCGTTAGAAAGGGACACAATTTCGGCGTCTGTTTCTTTCAATGTTTGTTCTAGAACTAGTTTCCAGCTTTCTACATCGCGGATGCGGTCACAGAGACGGTTGTTCGTATCGTGGTAATCCCATTTGGTTTTAATTTCGGCTTCATTTAGGGTTTGGCTTGTTCCTTGTCTTGTGTCGTGACTCACATTTAGTTCTCGGTTACTGGTGTCCGCAACATTACAGTTGTGTCGGAACCAATCGGGAACTTGATATCTAGCCGATGGTTTGTAGATAATCGCTGACATTGTCGAATTTTCTCACTGGTAAACTTTTTTTAGTGATTTCCGTAACCCGTAATCCCTAATCGATATTTGTTTGCACATGTATAGCACATGTGTTTATGTGCCTGAAAAATAATGAAAATACTATTCCATATTCGCTTATAAGTTTCAATCCCCAAATATTCGAATATCACTGTGTGCTCTCGCCATAAATGATGATTATTTTTTAGAAGCATAGGATTTTTCATCCTTGCGCGAGCTGTTTGATCGGATGCTCCTCGCCCTGTGCAATTCGTTAATGCATTTATATCCTGCGCAATAGTCACCGATGCTGCTGGTTACCGATGACTCCACAGTCCACATGTCAGGTCAAGTGGTTTCCAGCTGATTATGTGACGCTGATTCATCTGGAATCTTTAACTAAATTGTTTGTGCTGTGTTTTTAGTTTGCAATGTGGTTTACACATCATAAATGCATGAATACATCGGATCAGTCAACCATCTTCAGAAGTTGATGTGCATTCTGATTTCTGACTGAGAACAGAATAGCCAGTTTTCTGAATATGTTCAGAATATTTAGGAATATGTTTCTGAATGAAATAATTCTTCGACACCAATGCCGTTTCGTTGTCAACGGTATTTGGAAACTTTGTATATATTAGATGGTAGTATTTTCCATTATGATGAAATTGATATAGATGGGGATGATCAATAACATGGCCATATTTATGTTTGTTATATCAACAATGGCCTAAATTTAAGAATCAAGCTTTCGTAACGAAAGTTTGATTATTTAATTTATGCCATTCTTTATATAAAACATATTGCCATGTTATTGATCACCCCAATATATATTAATATTTGAAAACATCGTTGTTATCGCTTATTGCTATCGTATCTTATGTCATCTTTAACCGCTTACATCTATTTATAGATCCAAACACATTCGCTCTCATTTGTTATATGTATCTATCCGTCTGTTCTGACCTCAGGTGCAGCTGTCCGGTAACATGCGGCTGTTGTACGTGTTCTGGACGTGTTGGTCGGGTGCTGACGAGCGGCAGGTGTCTGCGCGATTGGAGGACAGTGGTCGACTGGTGCGGACGGCGCTCACACAACAGCGCGTCACTGGCCACGTGCCAGGCGTCAAATTCATCAGAGGTAACCAGGCTAATTAGTGTCATACATTATCCATCACTTATAGATATTTCACATAGCCTAGTACCTGCGGCGCCCTTAAACCCAAATCATTATCGTATGGTGGCTGGTGTGCTTGCTTGCTTTGCTTGCTTTTGTTTGTGGTGTGCTTACTTGCGTGTTTGCTTTTGTTTGTATTAATATATTTATTTGAAGAGCAGGAAGCATAATAATGTGTTGATCTTCTTTCCTAGGAGGCGATGTGGATGTAATGTGTTCACTCTCTTTCAACTGACCACTGTCCTGTAAGATTCTGGCGCGGGTCGACAGTCGCATTGTGACCTCCCGGCCCTGACCTGACCTGACCTGCCCGGCCCGGCCCGGCCCTGACCTCTGACCTGACCTCTGTCCGGCCAGACCTCGGTAACAGCCGGCTACAGGAGGTGGAACGTCGCCTGGCGCTGGCGGATTTCGGTCCCGACTTCGTGCCGACCGACCCGACCCACCTGGTGAAGAGACAGGGGGTGCTGGGACGGCCCGTCACCAACAGACATACGGTCAGTCAAGTCACATGTCACATGGTCAGTCAAGTCACATGTCACATGGTCAGTCAAGTCACATGTCACATGGTCAGTTATGTCAGTCATATGGCCAGTTATGTCAGTCATATGGTCAGTTATGTCAGTCAGTATGGTCATTATGTCAGTCATATCGGTCAGTTATATTGTCAGTCATTATGGCCAGTATGTCAGTCATATGGTCAGTATGTCGTTTCATATGGTCAGTTATGTAGTCATATGGTCAGTTATGTCAGTCATATGTTCAGTTAATCAGTTCATATGAGTCAGTTATGTCAGTCATATGGTCAGTTATGTCAGTCATATGGTCAGTTAATCAGTAAGTCGTGCAGCCAGTCGTCAGATATACAGTCACTCTTTTAGTCAACCAGTCGGTCATAATATGGTCAGTGAGTTATTGAGTCGTAGCGGTCAGTCCGTCAGTCTGTCAGAGATCAGACAAACGGTGGTTCTGCACTACTGGCGAGTGTGACCGGAGCCCTGCCCTCCTCCGTTCACAGGAGCAGCTGCTGGGCGCCGACGAGCCGGCTGCAGCAGATGACGTCACTACTTTCCATCCGCCTGAGATGCCGCACACAGCAGGCGGCCTGAACAGGGCAGCTATACTGGCAGAGGTGGGTACTGTGAACAGGGCAGCTATACTGGCAGAGGTGGGTACTGTGAACAGGGAAAGCTATACTGGCAGAGGTGTGGTACTGATGAACAGGGCAGCCATACTGGCCAGAGGTGGGTTACTGATTGAACAGGGCAGGCTAACTAGGGCAGAGCTGGGTATTGTGAAACAGGGCAGCTATACTGGCAGAGAGTGGGTTACTGTGAACAGCGGGCAAGCTATTACTGGCAGAGGGGGTACTGGTTGAACAGGGCAGCTATACTGGCCAGAGGTGGTACTGTGAACAGCGGCAAGCTATACTGCAGAGGTGGGTACTGTGAACTGATCAGCCCATTGAGTATCTCCCATGCATGGCGATCGGTTTCGAATCTACGAGTCCTCCGGACCAGGGCTGCGGAGTCGGAGTCGGAGTCGGAGTCGTTCGGAGTCGGTTATTTTTGCCGGAGTCGGAGTCGGTAAAATTGTACCGACTACGACTCCGGCTGTCAGTTATTGGCAGCGTATGGGCAAGTTATTCTTTAAGTGCATTTATAGGATTTGTAGTGGACCTCCGGTGGCGATGACTTACAAGTCAATGACCCTTTAGTTTGGCTTGCTTCGATTCTGTTGTTATACAAGGATTATCAATAATGAGGTGTGTACTACAATAAACTAATTAGAACCCAGGTTGTATCATCTACACATTCAGAGTATCAACGATCATTTTACCAACGGTCATGATGCATCAATTTGAGGAAAAAAATGCTTTAAAAGCGACATGTAGTTTGCGCAAGGGAGTTAATTATTGTCTCATTCAATAACTGTATTGAACTATAAAACATTGCTACAATACCAGTAAGACGCCTTAAACGGCGAAGGACGAGCGAGCCCGAATAAATCCGCGTCAATTCATCACCCGCCCGACGGAGGTTCGTTTTGTGCAAAGCATGCATTTGAATTATTTTCGCCATGTGTTGTTTTGCCGTCGCAAATAGATCGAACTAAAATCATAATTGAACTAAACTAGTAAAGCAATGCATGGCAATGAAGCAGACGGAGCGATTATTTCATTTTCGTCCGGCAACTGATTAGGTAAAAGCATTTATTGTTTGTTGGCAATAGTAAAACAACAACTTACCTCAACCTTTTCTGTGGCATTCTAGTTATTTTTATTTCTGATTTCACCCTGTGAAGCGTGAATCCGAAGTCAAAGCACGTGCTTATCATTCGGCTGGTATTTATTTTGTGTTTATTTATGGGATGATGACAGTTTCTGTTGTTATGCTCAAATATTTGCACGTAGCCTATACCATTGTGTTATTTTACGATTAACAATTATCAGGTGTATACATTGCATAATCAGTGCAGGAAAACGGTAGTTATTCCCTGAAACCCACGCAAGGCAAGCAAGCAAGCACGACGAAGTCGGATTTTTGGCCCCATCTGTAAGACTACGTTAGTGAGGCCGCTTCGCGGCCTCACTCACTCCGTCTGAAATAAGTTTTATGCAGCGTTATTTATAACTTCAATTTATAAGCTTCATGTTTGTAGGCAAAAAATTCATTTTTGGTGGGTATTAGATGGATTTGATTTACGCCTTACAGCTGCATCATGGTTTATCGTTTAGCACCATTTGGTTTTGAAGCTACGACGGTGTAATGAAGGAAATATTATAAAATCGGCAATGTAAATATTAAAGACGGATTTGATCAGAAAAATACTGCATTAAAACCTAAAATTGTGCATGCATTTTAGAGACGGTACATTGGTCTGCACATTGGTGTTTGTTTCATCGCTTCCCGTCCCATATAGATGCCAAGCACTGATTTAAATCGTGACAGCGTCATGAAACGATTATTTTCGCTCGTTTAGCCAGTAATTTTGCACGTGCCACGCGCCGCTGATCGACACATAGTGCATACACCGGGCGGATCGTTTCTCTACACATCTGTGTTTGACCTGTGTCTTTGCGACTTTTGGTTGCCGAGATATAGTTCCGGTATTGAAACGATGTTTTGTAGGTAATTTCGTGGACGGAACAGGGGTGCACGTGCGCACGTGCAATGTAACCCAGAGTTGACCTGATGCCAACATTTGCCAGTGGTGGGTCTCAAACCACACACCAAATTCGAGCACAAATCGGCCAAGCAGCTTGCGGAGTTTTTGCGACCAAAACTCCTATCAACACCCCTTCACGGCAGCACAGGCCATACGCGCGTAGTGATATAGAATAACATACAATGAGTCGGCACTTGGTAAAAAAACATGGTAGGTTGGATGGGGCTACTCAGCAAAGAAGATCCAGAACTGGTCAATCGCGACGTTGCGCGTTCCAAAGATCATGAGCTTTCTTCAAAGGCGCGCACGGTTCGGGTCAGGTCGCCGTCGCTCACTAGTTCAGATTTTTCCCATATGCCACGTAAAGACGGCGGGCGCTTCGCGCTCGCTCCGTAAATTATTGGCCAAAACCATTTTAAAGGGAGTGTTGCCTTTACTTCACACTTGGTCATGTGGAGATTTTGACACTAGTCTGTACGAACATATTTTTCCTGAATGCCATGTACTTCATTTTCCCCCAGAATTCCCTTACGTTTGGCTGAGATATTCAAGTCGCCAATCACATTCGACGAACAGAACTTAAATTAATCGAATATACGCCAGAGATCTTTCCGCTACTAAGTAAGCACTGCTCTTAAATTACAACGCCTAGCATATATGTGCTTAGCTCTGGCCAAAGAAAGAACTCGTGAGACACATGATAACATGCTGCCAACATAGCCTCGATAACTACTAAACAAACCCATACATTGCTTCGTATAGGTTTGTTTATCGTCTTTGGACTTTGCGTGCGCCCATTATAGGTAACATCTTCGTTACTCTGCTTATAGTGACGATCGTTTATGAGTTTTGAAACAAAACAAATGCAAAACATGGGCGCAAAGTGACCTTAGCAGTCGACGCGCCCTAAAGCCCCAATAAACAAACAAACAAAAAAGCAAAACAGAATATAAGTAAAAATTCAACTAAAGGGCTCCAGCCGTGAATTTTATCGCAACCAATTATCAAACCAATAGCTTCTTACCGTTATAAAAAATAAATTTGACACATCAAAAGAGTAGGCACATTCCCTTTAAGTTCTGACCGAATGATTTAAAACTAAGGATGTAATCAGGAAGTGCATACAAATCGTGTAGGTATCTCAATTTGTATATTGGTGATCTAAGGTCAGATCATTGTTGTGATCATTGTGACCTTCCATTACCTATAGGTCAATGGGAAAATATACAAATGCTTCCTATTCAAAGGACATGCATTACATTAGGCCAAATATTCAGGATCAAATTATGATAGCTTATTCATGATAACTGAGGTGCAATTGTTGCTCAGTAACCCTTGCAATATCAGCTGAGGTTAACTGAGGTCACCAGCATTTTTTGCCGATAACTCATGATGGAATTAATGAGTCGAGACGCGTCTCCCACATGCAGTATGACCTACCCGGGTCACTAAATGACATTGATCAGAGGTCAAATTTTAAACTTTACCCAATCCGATCATTATGATTGTGGGTTCGAAGCATTTTGAAGAGACAAACATGAACTACGAAGACGTTAATATTAGGAATTATTATCCCATCTTTATTAGTTAAGTTACCCACAAAAAAAAATCTGGAAAAAAACGCCAGAGTGAGTTTTGTTGACCACTGGAGCCATAACGATTGAAATGATTTAAAATTTAAGGGCACCGAAGGTGATTGCATTTTTAAAGAGTTTTCATTTTTGTTCCTAGCTACCATAGGTTTCATGATATTCAGGGGTTTCTGAAGCAAGGCCTCAATATTGCTAATGCTATCATTTGATAACCTCTGGTAACCACAACATTGACCCCAAAAATACCGAAATTGCTCAGATTGGCCTTTTTGAGAGCTTTCAACACCTTTTCGCGTCTTCAGAGCTCTTTCGCTTTTGAGTTAGTGGGGTTGTTTTGACCCCCTTATTCGGGCGATGTTGTTTTAGAGGGCCACTGGGGCGCGGGTCAAAGGTCGGAGTCGACTCCAGAGGGTCGGAGTCGGAGTCGGAGTCGGAGTCGGAGTCACTTGCAGACGGATCGACTCCGCAGCTCTGCTCCGGACAACACACCCAGAGTCGGGCCAGCGCCAAAGCAGCCAACGACGCCAGACCCGTCTCAAAGACAGTATTGTACTACGACGTTGTGGCTGAAATGCGTGCTGGTGCAGTATGGACAAGATGTATCCGGTAGTCCCGTCAGATCCACTGTGGTGCTGAAGACGCCCGTCAGATCCACTGTGGTGCTGGTGACGCCCGTCACTGTGGTGCTGGTGACGCCCGTCAGATCCACTGTGGTGCTGGTGACGCCCGCCAGATCCACTGTGGTGCTGTAGACGCCCGTCAGATCCACTGTGGTGCTGGAGACGCCCGTCAGATCCACGCTGGAGTCGCCCGTCAGATCCACTGTGGTGCTGGAGACGCCCGCCAGATCCACTGTGGTGCTGGTGACGCCCGTCAGGTCCACTGTGGTGCTGGAGTCGCCCGCCCCGTAGTCAGGCCCGTCAATGCAGTCTGTGTCGCTGTACTCTGTATAACAGCCATCCATCGGCCGTGTCTGCAGGTGGAGGAGCGTCTGCAGAAGGCGGCAGCACCTCACCGTCAGGTGGAGCTCCACCCAGAGGCGGTGACGCCGCTGGTACCCGGGGACGGCGCCTCAGGAGCCGCTGACCGTGAGCAGCTCTCCTTCGAGAGGTTCACCATGCAGAGGAAGTGGGCCAGGATGAGACGGAACAAAGGTACGGGGCCGGGATGACTGGCCGCCAGGTGGTGTTGGGAGTGGAGGGGAGAGTCCAGAGGCGGGTGTTTGCAGGTTCCAGAGGAAGGCTGCACGAGGGATGCATGGGGTTAGTACTGTAGACTTGCTGGGACTCGCATGGTGGTCTCTGGTGCCATGCAGCTGCTCAATGCGTGTGTTTGTTGTGTGTAATGTTTACTGGTATCTACTTCTGGTGTTGTTTTTTCATCTGAATCTGGACGATGTAATGTCGTGGCTAGGATCTGATTATTTGTATTGTTATTTTGTAAATCTTCCAGTCGTAGAACTTAACAATTATGTATCGGAAACCGAACATTTGTCAGAGTAACTAGTGAGGTCACTGAGGAGACAGCTCACCCCCACCATGTCAGGGTGGCGGGACCCGCTCACCCCCACCATGTCAGGTGGCGGGACCCGCTCACCCCCACCATGTCAGGTGGCGGGACCCGCTCACCCCCACCATGTCGGGTGGCGGGACCCGCTCACCCCCACCTTGTCAGGCCACAGGAGCCGCTGCGAGTCACTGTGTTGTGTTTACAGTGAGCAGCACAGTGGACCTGCGGGAGTGGGAGAGGTCGAGGCGCCGTCGACAGGAGGACCACGTCGAGGAGGAGGAGGAGGAGCTGGACACAGAGGACGTGCCTCCAATGACGCTGGAGGAGACTCAGCACAGCACTGACAGAGAGCTTCCATACCGCTCATAGTGACAAATACTGAGGGATGTGTGAGTTTGTGGTGTGTAGATGACGGAATATACAGTGGCAATGGCACGGGGTTCCAGGGATGTCTCCGGTATTCTGAATGAGTGAATTTTGCATTTGCGTACGTTTCTTGAAATTAGTTTCGGGTGTGGTTCTGGGACCCGTATATTCGTTTGTTTTCGTCATATTATCTTAACTGGCCGCATTAACAAACATATCAACATTGTTTTTGGTATTGAACAATCTTGTTTTGGTTCTCCGTTTTTGGATGACTTGTTATTTTCCAAAGTATCGACCCGAGTTGTTCAGCACGACATGTTTTGTCGACACCAGTGCAACTAGTTTTCAAACACTTAGGAACGCTGGCGAAACAAGGATTGGTGTTTCATGGATTGCTAGCTGTCGGATCTCGTCGGTTGTCGTACAATATACGCAAACTTCTCGACTTTTTGTGTCCGACTTATACTGGTCAAGCGAAGCAGACCTCATCACTTTCAAGTCGAATCTGTCTCGCAGTGCTTGATCTCGGTAGTAACGTTTCACATCCCCGATCTCTTGCATCAAATAAAATGCAAACAAGCCGACATTGAGGAGTTTACTGAAAACGTTTATATTCACAAAATATTGAAGCCCTGTTGGCAAGATACCATGGACACACATCACGTTAGTCACAGCTGCGACACAAGCATAAATACCGCTTCACGTTACCGCGATCGAGTTAAAACGGTGCGTTTCACGAGCCACTCGACAAACTCAGCACTGCAGCGCCTGTGGGACAGTCGCTGTGGACAGCCGCGCATACAGGTGTCACATTTCCCGCCCTCCATAATCCTGAACCACTCACGCCCTGCCGTTCAGCACTAGACCTCCCTGAATCTGGTCCGAAATGGACTTCTCAGGCAGGCTCTTCGTGCCGGGCGTAGTTGGCCCACTAGCGCCACCATCCAGACGATTATACTTATCAACCACCCGAGAGATGGCACTGCTGGCGGTGGTCGGCCGAGCGGGCGTCGGACGCAGGGCGGCGCGGGCTGAACACGTGCCGCCGGCGCCGCACGAGCCGCGGAAAAACTGCAGCTGGCCGTCCGGCATGTCGATCGAGTCATCCCCTTCGAACTGCAGCGACTCGGAGTTGACGCAGTAGCGTTTTCCGGTCGGTTTGGGGCCGTCCTTGAAGACATGGCCCAGATGTGCCGAGCAGCGGGCGCAGCCGACCTCGGTTCGCTCCATCCCTGGGTTGGCAATCAAAAGGAGGATGTTGCCGCCAACTGGGCCACAGGCACAGGGACACAGGTCAGCTTCCTCGTGTGTGAGTTAGTGAAGCGGCGCCCCGCGGAGACCGAGCGGCATGGTTAGCCAGCGAGCGAGGCCTGCCAAGTCACCGTGGCACAGCACCATCGTCCATGTACCCTGGCATAGCACGGTAGTGTTTACTGGCCCGCAACCACCAAGCCGCCATGTTAACGTCAATGGCTATGTTGACCGTTTGCAAAGCAAGGTTTAGCAATACATCCAGGTCACTTACGTACGTCGATTTCTGAAGGACTGTCGTGTAATCGGTTATAGAAATGTTTTAATGTGGAAAAACGCGCAAGTAAACTTACTCATAGGATCTTAGTCAATGAAACATCGATATTGCCACATAACAGTACCATGGATGACTCGTTTCATCTATATTTGAATGTGCTTTATTTGGCACTTCGCAGTGTTGTGATCGATTACATATAGGTACATGGGTATAAAGCGACTTAAATCCTTAGACGGTATTTCGCACGTAACCTAAACAATAATACAACTAAAACGAGATCAGCCCCATGCCACCAAAGTAGGTTAAGAATTGGTGATCTTAACTTAAGATCACCAATTCATGCGAGCAAAGCCAAAGTTGTTAGAACATGCAGTGCTCATGAAACCACAGAACAGAAGCAGGCTAAGGTTTACAACAGGCTTGTAACTGACTCAGAGCTGAGTCATGAGTCAGTAATTTGTAATGAGTCATGAGTCGAGTCGATTATTTATTCTTTTAAACGGCACTTGAGTCGTGAGTTGAGTCGATTCAATTTGTTTGAAACAACACTTGAGTCAAAAGTCAGAGTCAGTTCTTCGGCTGCCTGAGACAGACTTGAGCATTTGAGTCGTTACAAGTCAGGGTTCCAATGGCATGCATGCAACTGATGTACTCGTGTAGATGAGGAAGAGCCTCATATATTTGACTTTCTTTATGTCGATCGACTCGGCGGCTAAATTGCTTCGCAAAATCGCCAGTAAAGCGTGGATGATGTGGTTCAATTGAAGCAAGGATTGTTTCCGATATGCATGGTGGCCACTGATGTTATCCTAAAAAATGATGCGCGGTCGCATATGGACGAATGTGATTAAATAAGTACCGTTGTCAATCATCAAACGGTACTTGGTTGTACGTGGATCGAGGAGGGGGCCGAAGAGATGAGTAAATGTCTGATTAATCAATGAGTTCTGCGGTGGTGTTCCGGTACTCCAGCTGACTTCTAAGAAACGAAAACATTCTTCAACCAGGGACGAGAAATGGCATGCCTGCGCGATGATCTGCAGTGCGATGCCGTTGATTGAGATCGGATCAGCCGTCGCTGTATCTAACAGCGCGTCATTGGCAGCTCCACCACCGGCGTCCCACCACCACCACGTCATGCAGCTGCAGCAGCCAGCTCCCGGCGCACACATCCAACACGAGGAAGCTAAATATAGAGCTGGCGCGCCGGCCGACACACCAGGCAGATGAGTACGACCTCTGCCGCACTGTGACATCATCAGGACCTGTGACGTCACCAGGTGACGTCAGCGGACGGACACGTCAGCTCACCCGGCCGCCGACACAATGGTGAGCTTCAGTCAAACGCTCAATGGGCAACGACAAAGCAACCCGCTGGCCCACAAGGCCGGGACGGGCAGTCACCCAAACACAATTAGTTGGATGAAGGGCATACCAAACTGACGATGCTTAACAGGCCGTAAGAGCTAGTCAAAATTATACCTTTGAAACTGATCAAAGAATGAAGCAGGGAAAATTATTTCTGACATTCGTTGACCAACTGAACTCATCCAAATCAACCGCATGCAACAAACGTGCACAGCGAAGTGAGAGCGTGCATCTGTTGCTCGGTGCAATCTCACAGCACTACACACGCCCCTCCCCCCACAAACGCTCCCATACCTACCGTGCGACAGGTCGGACTTGAGCTTCACTCGTTTGGCGTCTATGACGTCATAGAAGCTGGGCCAGCCCGAGCCGGAGTCGTATTTGGTGGCAGAGCTGAAGATAGTCTGACCGCAAACCACGCACCGGTACAGCCCCTGCTCCTTGTGCTTGTTGAAACGCCCGGTGAAGGCCCTGCCGAACGCCATAAACGTCATTTGCCAGGACTGTCCGAAAGGTCAAAATATTTCATGACGGGTATTTTAGTTTATTTTTCCTTGCAAGTTGCAAATGCTGGTAATGGTGCAAATGCGGAAAATGCATTTGCAAATGCAAATGCATTTTCCGCCCCCGTAGCTCAGTGGGAGAGCGCTGGTCTTCTGACCTATCCCAGAAGTGGCAGCCTGGGTTCGAGTCGCCAGGCGCTCGGCTATTTCTCCTGACTGGGATGCACCTGCGGCCGTGGCAGCCGGTCGCACTCAAGGCCAGGTGAGTCAGCGAGCGGAGCGGACCCGTGTCCAGGTATGTCGGGCACGTAAAACTTTCGTCTCTAAATTATGCCGCCAACAGAATTGTGGATCGAGGTGGTAGGTTCAGACCAACGCAACAAAGCTCGTGCTCTAGCGCGGTTCGTGCTGACCTTCGGAAAGCCATCCATTGCAAAACATTCGCGGCTAAATTTATTAAAACCAAAAAACCCAATAAATGTCTCGCGCAGCAGCATATGGCTGCAGCAGCTGTGCCGAGCTTTTCTATTACAGATTCTTGAAAGGCAGATTTGTGGACATGACCAGCTGGACAGGAGTAGGAGATGCTCCAGACAGCGGAGGTGGACAGTTTCGACGCGCGTATCAGCACCAGACGACCGGGAGAAACCAAGAGTTCAAGCGGCCGGGGCCGCCGGCCATCCCAGCTCGGTGCATTTGCGGAGCTCCGAGTGCATTGGCAGCCCGCCGCCACACTGACGCGTCCGTCCCTATGTGAGTGTGACTCATCGAACAGGAGCGGCACTGTACCGAGCGGAACAGGAGCGTATGTACCGTATCAGGACGGTACTGTACCGAGCAGAGAGCGGTACTGTACTGAGCAGGAGCGGTTACTGTACCCCGAGCAGGAGCCGGTACGTTACGAGCAGCGAGCGCGGTACTTGTACTGAGCAGGAGCGGTACTGTACCGAGCAGGAAGCGGTACCTGTACATGCAAGGAGCAGGTACTGTTACCGATCAGGAGCGTACCCTGCTACCGCAGCAGGAGCGTACTGACCGAGCAGGACGGGCTACTGTACCGAGCAGGAGCCGGTACTGTACTGAGCAGGAGGAGCGGTACTGACCGAGCAGAAGAGCGCGACTGCTACCGAGCAGGGCGTGACTGCTACCGAGCAGGGCGGTTACTGTACGAGGCAGGAGCGGTACTGTACGAGCAGGAGCGGTACTTACGAGCAGAGCTGGTACTGTTTATGAGCAGGAGCGTACTGTTACTGAGCAGGAGCAGGTACTGTACCGAGCAGGAGCACTGTACCGAGCAGGCGAGCGCGGTACTGTACTGAGGCAGGAGCGGTACTGTACTATCAGGACAGTACTGTACCGAGCAGGAGCAGCGGTACTGTATACTAAGCCCTCAGGAGCGTACTGTAGAGCAGGAGCTACTGTACCTGAGCAAGGACGGTACGTGTACTTGAGGCAAGAGGCGTACGTACTGAGCAGGAGCCGTACTTACTTGAGCAGGAGCGGTTACTGTACTGAAGCAGGAGCGGGTACTGTACGAGCAGGAGCGTTGAGTACTTACCGAGCAGCGAGCGACTGCAACCGATCAGGACGGACGTACCGAGCAGTGCCACCAGGAGCGTTACTGTACTGGGCAGGAGCCGTCGGTTACTGTACTGAGCAAAGGAGCGGTACTGTACTGAGCAGAGCGGTACATGTACTGAGCAGTGAGCCGATACGTTGTACTGAGCAGGAGCGGTACTGTACTGAGCAGGAGCGGTACGCTACCGATCAGAAGCGTACTGTACCCGAGCAGTGGAGCGGTACTGTACTGGGCAGGAGCGGTACTGTACGTGGGCAGGAGCGGTACTGTACGAGCAGAGCGGTACTGTACGGCGGGCGGTTACTGTACTGAGCAGGCAGCGCGTACTGTACCGTAGCAGGAGCGGTACTGTACTTGAGCAGAGCGGTACTGCACCGAGCAGGAGCAGGGTATTGTACCGAGCAGGAGCGTACTGTACTGAGAAGGAGCGGTTATCTGTACCGAGCAGAGAGCGGTACTGTACCGAGCAAAGGAGCGGTACTGTACCGAGCAGGAGCGGTACTGTACCGAGCAGGAGCGGTACTGTACCGAGCAGGAGCGGTACTGTACTGGGCAGGAGCGGTACTGTACCGAGCAGGAGCGGTACTGTACCGAGCAGGAGCAGTACTGTACCGATCAGGAGCGGTACTGTACTGAGCAGGTGCGAGCCACATCGCTCGGGGTAAACATCTGGATCCGGCAACCGACTCAGCCAGCCCCCAAACATGGTCATGCCCTTACAGCACCGGCATGGGTGATTCGATACTGATATTTCCCGTTCATGTAACGAGGCTGAAATGGTTATGAACAGAGCTTTCAAGGAATCGGCACTGATAGCTCGGCTTAATAGAACGAGATAGATGATCCTGTCGGTATGATTTTATTGAAATGGCGCAATAAGGGCAAAGGCAGGTTGATCCGCTCTGCCGTTCGCTTTTTCACATGAATAATTCTGTCCCTCCATCAACAGTAGTGACGCCTACTTGTGTCGACAACCTCTCCTTACGTACCCCTTCCCGCATCCCGCACCAAACATGGAGCACAGCGACACGTCAGACCACCTGTGAATATTGTCGTGACCCCCGGGGGGCGGTGGTGACGGGGCGTGTTGTGTCTCCATATATCGACCCGGCCCACTCCGGCCGTCCCGCCGTCTGTTGATATAGGTCAGCAAGGCCGCCCCAGGCCGGGTCGATTTCAGGAACAGTTCTGCTAAGTAAGCGACACAAGTTTGACAGCACCAAGGCCTCCGACAGTGACACGTATTGATTGGTGCTCGCAAGGGCGCATAATAAGGTGAATATACCTCTACCTCCCATACTCCAAGAATAAGTTATTTGGTCCCATCCATTTTCATTTCTTGAGAAAGTCAACGAATTGTGGCGAGTTTCCTCGTAATTTTGAATTGCTCTATTCTATTATGTATGGCTTATATCAAGTCCTCCCCCAGTTTTAAAATATTGGCTTAGCCAATGGGCAATGCCTATGGGCTGAAGAGTAGGATATCACATGTAGTGGGAGTGGTCTCAAATAAGAACCAGTCGTGCCCCCGGGCACTGACAGCGGTCAGACCAGACGGTCGGAGCCGCGTGCTGACATGCGCGGCGTCTCCAATAAATTAGTTTTTTGCTAAATAATCCTTCAGATTGTATCTGGATTTGGTCTTGCAATGCGGTGGCATAATTAAAAAAATACAAACAGTCTTTCAATAAAAAATGCGAATTTCTAAGGGCGCCGAAATCAATGCAGAGAAGAAAAAAATGAGTGAAAAACTAAGCAAATTCACGTTTTTTCGTTTTTGGGGGGGGGCATCAGTCAGTGCTGGGGGCCCACTTTGATTAGCCCCCCCGGCGCAAAATTCTGGCTGCGTCCCTGGGTGCTCGGGTGTTGTTATGACGGTTCAACATTTCTGCATAGCCAAAGCCGGTGCCTTTTAAAATATAGAACGTGATATGAACCTTTTTTGCGCAAGGGATTATTAACCCGAAAGCTGTCACCGGCCTATAACGTTGTTTGCTGTATACGCACCGTTCTGTGCCCTTCTCCTGTGTGACCTGGTACTGCAATGGTGTGAGCCGCTTCCTGAGGGCCGCCCGGTCCACAGTGAACGTGCCCTCCGTCGCCGTCACGCCGCAGACAGCGGCTGGCTGAGCTGCGCCGTTCATTTTCTGAAACAAACACACCATACGGCTTCAGTCAGTTGGCAGGTCTCTCTCTCTCTCTCATATATCATACGTCACTGACCATCGGTATAATACGGTCAGACGACAATGACGGACCGTCAGAACGACAAGGCGACGAGTCGTTGGGGTCGGGGTAGTGGATAGCGATCTGAGGAAACACAGATCGCTAGTCTATTGAAAAAAGGGAGGAGGCTGTCAGGAGACCAAATTAGGAAATGCTAAGGAGAAAAGCACTTTTGACCATAAAAAAATGATGACACAATTTGCTTGTGCTAGACAGTAGACATGGGAGCATACTATAGCACTCAAGTCAATATGTCAATATCGGAATACATTATTCAGTGGGGGATACGTTAAGGCCAATGTTGAGGGAGGAGTGACGCTTACATAGGGAATGAGGTTTATTAAGCAGACTTTTAACGAATCAAATTATTTTAGTCGACTCAATCTGACTCGCAGCCGAGGAACTGACTCGACTCTTGACTCAAGTGTTGTTTTGAAAATTGAATCGACTCGACTCATGACTCATCCAAAAAATGTCTGACTCATGAGTCGATTCATGACTCAACTCCGAGTCGGTTACAAGTCTGTTAGTAGGGTTGACAGGTATGTGGTGAGGCATGTCTTGCCCCGAACAAACCCGTGACCCGACAATATAGGGTCCGAGTCTGTGCATGGTTATTTTCCACGGCATAGCGTGTTATGTCAACAATGCCTTCGCCAGCTACCGTGTTATGCAGAACAGAGCTGTACACATATTTGCAGTTTAATCCAGTTCGCACTTCAATGGCACTCAACCATTTCGCAGGTTGACTAATGACTGCCATATTAGAACCCCAGGGCCCCAGCGCCTCTATAGTTCAGTGGTATGCTCTACTGCACTGCTCTGCATCAATCGACAGTTTGACCCTGGATACCTGCTGTTCTGGACGAACGGAGAACACGAGCCCAGGCCACGGCCACCAGTCGACTCCTGTGCCCTGGAGCGGCTAGCTGAGGTAACACAGACCGAGCCACCGTCACGCCTCGCGTACCTCACGGGTTTGGCGGGCCTGGCGGACCTGACGCTAACAATCCGAGCTGCCGAGCTTGCGTGCCTCAGCTGCTATTGTCAAGTGGAGAGTGACATCGCGCATGTCCAGGGGTGCCTCAAGCAGATTGGAACGCACGTGGTAAACTGCAGTTGTTGTTGATTGTGCCTGCGGTTTCTGACTCAGCACATTGCATTGCAGGCTCATCGTATTCATGTCCCATCGTGTTCTACTATAAGTTTCCAGCCTATAAATAAAACTCCATTCGAAACATAACATAGTTAATTGTTTTATAAATGAATTAAAAAAATGAACAAAAATTATTAAAAGGAATCGAACTGGGCCGCTAACGTTATCAATAAGTCAAGCAGCCAGACGGAATATAATAATAGGTAACTGTTGACAGAAAGACATAATGTGGAGCTATAGGTTTTAATTATGTAATTAATGTAGGCTTTCACCACAGGAGTTCAGTCGTTCGGAATGGACAAGTTCGGAGCGAGTCCAAATGTGGGGATATAGTCCAGATTAATATAGTATTGAATAACTGTTAACTGAACTATAGAAGCGCTGGCACCCATAGAAACAAACGCCGATAATACGTACTTCTTTCGTAAACGGCTTATGTGACTGTCCAAACCGAAAACTTAACTTATTATAGTATAGAGTTGAACTGAGGTAAAAATTGTGTACAGTAGTTCATTCATAAATATATTACTTTAATGAAAATATGTAAATCGCAGGATCTGGGAGTTAAAGCAAATTACCTACGCCGTCACGGCGGCGATATATTCGTTTAGCGATATATCGCTATAGGCAATACTACTGATTACTCACTACCAGGGGCGTCGCCACAGGGGGAACGGGGGGGGGATTACCCCCTCCATTTTTGGACAGTCTCCCCAGGCATTTATCTGCACTTCACTCGGAAACAATGCATTTTTTCAATATCGCATGCGTTTTGGAAAAGCATGCGCTCGGCCTTTTTTCCCCTTTTTACTTTTTTTCCCTTTTGAAGGGAATTTGTCAGCAATTTAAACAGCGGTTTTGACAGCAGAAAACATGAGGCATGTGCGCAAATGGGCTCTGTTGGTTGTTTACGGCACACTTTGTGAAATGTTTTCCTAATACAAATAGTGTTCCGTCTGTTCTGTGCCTGTCCCTACCACATTTGCCTTTCAGTCTTTTCTTTCCCGTGTTTTTAGCGTGGTTGAAATTAATACGAATATAAGAAGCTTCTTAAAAGTTGGGTACATAATGGAATCGAAAATGTATTGTATGGCATTAGTTAACAATTAATCAGAAAAAATGACAATTTATCGTCAAAATGCCTTTGCAGCGGTCAAAATCCAGCTATCCGCAGTAAAACAAACTGGAGAATTTCACACTGCTTTGCGACAAGTTTCGCCATTGATTATACAAATTTGTCTTACCCACTTAAAATCTACAAGGCCGGAGGCCCACCGTCTATATTTTTTGGTTTTATCAGGCAAACCCGTAAAAATTTCGCGCCGCTTCGCGGCGCTTAATAATTTAAGAAGGTACCTACTGCAACATGAAAATTCATATTGAAATGCTGCAGAGAAGCTTTTTTTGCGTCATTTCATCTGGCCCCCACTTAAAAACTTCGGGGAAACCGCGAGTCGTTTTGAGATTAACGTTATTATCTACTTATATGTTAATATTTCCGTTTAGCATGTATGGCTACAAAGTATTGCGCTTTTTGCGTTTTTGTAATGCTTTTTAAGCTCTTATACCAAAAAAGGTGACCGGCCCAAATCCGGGGAGACAAAAATGGGGGTGCCTTTATGTAAAAAAGTTGCCCCAAACCGACGGCTGGATTCACCAGTGTCCGTCCCCCCACTCAAAATATCGTGGCGACGCCCCTGCTCACTACTCAGAGTGACTGTGACTTTCGACGTGTCAAAGTTGAGCTTTGTTTAATGTTGGCAAGGCGAGTCCTGCCGTCACTGTTAATACGATGCAAAACAATCCTATGCAAATGCAGACGCAAATATATTTGCGAGCCTAATGCAAAACAATCATAAAAATACTTCATAGCACAAAAGCAAAATTTATTACAATCGAACGTTTGCAAAATATGTGCGATGTTGAGCAAAATAAATAATACATTTGTGGTGCTGGCATAAAATAGATTTTCTGCCAAAATTTCCCACAGGTTCACTCCAGAACATCTACATACATTTCCCGTGGCCGAACTTTAATTTGTGTGACATCTCACATCTGTGTATTGCCTCGATTAAACTTTCGATTGAATTTGCTGTCATTGGCGTTTTAATGCCGGTCCTGAAATGCTAGTGATGTCATTTTCCCAAAATTTCCTGACCAATACCAATCCAATACCGAACAGGAGGCATATTGGTTGACCAAATACCGACCGATTTGGATTAAAGCAAAAAAATATCCAAAATTTGACCGATTTTGACATTGTAGGTGGTGGTGATGTATGTAATATGTATATTGTATAATGCATACAATACTTATTTTTAAGGACCTCAGTTATTCTTATTAGCAATTACTTCTATCTGGATATGATAATGATGTGTTATATTTAGTATTCATATTAATTGATTGAATTTCGTTAAGCATAAATTTGCTGGATATAAATTATAATGCGAAAAAATGTGACGAAAAAGTGAATTGTTTAAGATTAAGCTGACCGAAAAGTGTCCAAAAATGTATTAGCTTGACCGACCGATTACCAAATCGGTCACACATTTTTGTTTTGTTAACCGATTGACACCACTATTAAATGCCATGTTACTCCACCCCTCGCATACAACTTTTGCATAAGGCTTTATAATGACGCAAGATAATAATTTAAGCATCTGAAAACTGGCCATTGCATTTCCATCTTCCTAGACGTTCTAGGCTGCAGGTTACTATAGTCTTCAATTTTTGATGAATTTATATTTTCTTATCATTAAAATATAAGCTAGGAGTCTGTTTTAAAATTGCGATTTTAAGAGCCAAGTTATCGACATGCGTTCTGCTCTCCGACCTTGATGGATGTAACTAAAAAAATAAATTGAAGCGAGCGGATGTGGTAATATGTTTCACACTAAACTAACTCGTAACGCGGCTAGAATGGCTAAAACAAAACCGATGTGCTTCACCGATCACATTCTGGCAATTGTTTGTACTGTCAAAAGGACCCGGACCTCCCACAATGGATAACATCCCAACAATTTACATCGCTGTTCCGATGTTGGTTTGTTTTGAGACTGGCCTCAGCTTCAGAAGTCAGCTGTCAAAGTCAGCCATCCGTGACATGTTGTGACGGAGGGCGACATCAAAACACAGAAGCCACGCACGCAGAGCTTCTGCCTTCATTTCTGCTCCGTCAAACGCGCTGACCGTCTGTTTACGGAGTACGCGGTTCAGTTGACACAGCTCTTATGCGGATTGGAGACACGAATTGCTCGTTTCATCCGCACAACCAAAGACGATAAAAACGTAAATAGACAAGCAGCTGAAGCCGAACTGATCCACCCTAGAGCCTCTGAATGATAACGTCCTCACAGCCGGGCGATGGCGAAGTCGGAGAGATTTGGAGCTGCGACCTGATAACTGATATGATAATTCGCATTGAATTTTAGCTATGATACAGTTTCACTTGGCTGTCTCGCTCCGGGGCCCGGGCCGAATAGGCTCATGAATATACGGGCAGTTCAAGAACAGCTAGGAAACGACGGAAGAAAATGTTTCCATGGATCATGGACGATTACATGTTTCATGTTATAGTTGTAGCACAACTGATTATTTAAATTAAAACACCGTGCTGACGATTTTAAGGAAACACTGAGCAAAAGAAAGAACCTAAAATTATATTTCCAATAACCTGCTTTACTCAAGGGTAGGTGCATACAATTTTCGGAATTGTATTCATAAGTAATAACAATGCTGATATGTGTTCAATATCATGGACAATGGAATTGGACAATGGACATACATAACTTTCCTTTCACATATACCTAGGCCATGTGCGTTTATGAACAGATATATTTGCAAGCCTGTCAACAGACTATCCGCCAACTATCTCGCTCTTGTGCTCGTTAACGCCGATGGTAAATAATTACCATGCAGTCGACAATGCCCAGCAGCACGTCAAAGAACACTGCACGACAGCTGCCGACATCTGCAGCAGTGTTCTGCGACACTTCAACTGCGTGCTTTTGTCTGTCTGTCTGTCGCGACGCACAAACACCAGGTGGTAACACCATGGATGAGAAATACACCATGGTAACACAGCTGTGCAGGCCGCAGGGGACCCAAGCCGACAGCTGACAGCACCGTCACTGACCGACAGCCATCCAGACAAAACAGCTCTCGGCAGCCGCTCCTCATCAGTCAGCTGAGCTGATGACGTCATCACAGCTCTGTCTCGCCTGATGACCGTATCACAGCTCTGTCGTCGCCTGATGACGTATCACAGCTCTGATCTCGCCTGATGGAGTGATCACAGCTCTGTCTCGGCCTGAGTGTAACGTCTCGACAGCTCTGTCTCGCCTTGATGATCATCACAGCTCGGTCTCGCCTGATGACGTATCACAGCTCTGGGTCTCGCGTGGATGACGTGATCGCAAAAAGCTCTGCTCGCCTGATGACGTCAGTCACAGCCTGTATCGCCTGATGAGCGTATCACACTGCTGTCCGATGGATGAGTCGATCCACGAGCTCTGTCCCGACTGATGACTCGATCACAGCTCTGTCTCGGACGTGATAAACCACGCGGGAGTCGGCCTTTGACGGAGGGGACGGCGGAGCAGGGGTCGGAGGGGACGCAGTGGGATTGGATCAATACGCGGCACAAGTGTGCCCCCCCCCCCGGTCAGCTGGCCGCTGACGCAGGGGGACGGAGGACAGCTGCATCGGACCCGACGACCCGAGGGAAGCGAGGGGTACGAGAGTCTGCCTTCAACGCACAGCCACCTAAGGCTCACAGTACCACGGATTATAATCCGTGCTCACACCGTCCAAGCAGCACGACATTTCGCCATGCCAAGTAAAACAGTGCACTGCCACGTGTCATCATTGCTAGGTGACTCACTGTTTACAGCACCTGAGCCGACCTGGTGAACGGTGAAGAGCGGCAGGCATCGATAATACTGCGAAATATAATGACCAGTCCCTTTAGCAGATCAGGAAATATGAAGATCACCCGCATCCAATTTCCGAAGAATAATCGATATGTACCGATCCGGGATCGTCCGGTTTTGGATAACAACCGACAACCGTTCAAATGTACATTAAATAAATAAACAAATGCGACACATTAGGTACGTGATAAACCTTTAACCTAGTGTATGTTTTTGCATCAAGTGTTGACTAATAAATAAGAACCGCTAAAATACGTCAACTCGTGCTCGCATGCTTAATCCGAATACTAGTTTTATTAGCAGGGTAGCCCCATATATGCTGTTGGCACGCACGCATAAAAATAAACGCGGGTAACGTTGTTGACAACCCATGTGGCGTTGCAAGTTATGGGAAAAAACACAGCTGCTGCACGATGTGTTTGTTGACATCATCGGTGTGTTTGTTGACATGCATCGGTCGCCGCATCGATCCATGCACGAAGTGTGCTGTACAAAGACCGCTGCCAATAGAAAATCGCACTCAACTTATCTGGCTTCCGACACAAAGTAGCGTATACATTGCTAATTGCAGAATACGAGCTTGTCACGTTTCACCGCAATGAAAGCCGCAATTCTGCATCACACCATAACAAGTTTTTTTGTGAAGGCAAATTCCAAAAGACTGAAGTTTTACAGGAGGAAACGAACAGGATATGACAAATTGTATCTGCTTATCAACATGGTTAACAGATTTAGGGAATATCGTTCATAGATTACCACGTTTAGCCGGCAGCAGGTATGCTACAAAACATAAACTAATTGGGTTTTGGATTATAACTGTTAAGATATGCATTAAATAAATAAATAAATGCGACTCATCGCGCGATAAACCCAGTGTATAATATATAATATTTTGTTAACTATATCTAAGAACGGCTAAATTACGTCAACTCGTGCTTGCATACTAAATCCGAATACCTATTTTAAAAGCAGGCAGCCCTGCATGTGCTGTTGGCACGCACGCAGAAAAATAAACGCGGGTAACGATGCTGACAACACAACGCTTTGTAGAAGGCTTGCAAAAGTCGGAAAAAAAATATATATTAAAAAAGTGATTGCAAACAATTACCAATATATGAAGATGTTTATGATCAATAACATGGCAATGATTATTTATTTATTTTCAATAAAGGTCTAAAATGAGGAATCGAGCTTTTGTTTTACAACATTTTCAAGATCTTGAAAATGTTGTAAAACGAAAGCTCGATTCCTTATTTTAGACCTTTATTGAAAATAAATAAATAATCATTGCCATGTTATTGATCATAAACATGTTCATATATTTCATAATCATGGCAGCTCATACCATCTCATATATTAAAATTACCAATATGATGCACATAAACAGCAAGGCATTGTACCTACTTCTTCTAATCTCCATAGGAAGAGGTTTGTTTTTATGAATAACAACTTTGAATCAAAATTTATACAGTAAAACCAGATAACTAGACCAAGAGTAAAACTAAATCTTAAAAACTAAACAAACCAAATTACGTGAAAGTAAAACTTGTAATCATGTCGGTCTAGTACAAAGCCGGGTAATACAACCAAATAAACCGGTCACCATACCTACTATTCCAAGACAAATAAAGCTTGTATCTAGATTTATCAGCTTGTGGCTTCCAATTAACTGAAACACGCATTGGACAATTAGCGCGACCACCAGACCTTGGCGTAACAGACTGGATATGACAGCCCGTTACTGTTCGTTTTTCCCGCCGCACGACTGCGTGCCGCGTCACGACACACCCGATAGGCTGATCTGGGTCGCTGCCCTCTCTCTCTCTCTCTCCGCTGTTTCTGCAGCTCTCCGGGGTGGAGGGGAGGCCCCATGCCGGCTGACCAGCGGTCTATCGCGGCGGCAGCCCAGAACACGGCGGTTCTATCGCGGCCGACAGAGGAACACGGCGGTCCTCTATCGCGGCGACAGGTAGGAACACGGCGGTCTATCGCGGCCGACAGAGGAACACGGCGGTCTATCGCGGCCGACAGAGGAACACGGCGGTTTATCGCGGCCGACAGAGGAACACGGCGGTCTGTCGCGGCCGGCGGAGGAACACGGCGGTCTATCGCGGCCGACCAGAGGAACACGGCGGTCTATCGCAGCCGACACAGGAACACGGCGGTCTATCGCGGCCGGCAGAGGAACACGGCGGTCTATCGCGGCCGACAGAGGAACACGGCGGTCTATGGCGGCCGACAGAGGAACACGGCGGTCTATCGCGGCCGACACGAGGAACACGGCGGTCTATCGCGGCCGACACAGGAACATGCGGCTCACGAACACACCGCACGCCGCGACAGACAGACACACAAACACTGCTACTAATGGTCACCGCTGACCGCTGTGTCACGAGTCACGACCGGCAGTGGCACGCTCCCAGCACAACGTCGCGCAGCACAAGGCAATACATTGGTCAGCAACACACTGCGTGACGCAGCACAATGCATCGCATTGACCAGCAACAGTTTGTGACCAGGGGCATCATTTTCTGAAAATGATTGGGGGAGGCGGGAGCCCAATGCTAACTTTATGGATTTGGATTCCATTCTTACCATGCAACGCCATACACCAAATGTTAAAATTTGAAATAATTGGATGGCACGCCCCCCCCCAAAAAAAAAAAAAAAATATATATATAGATACAAATCGACACCGGTACTCACGACCTGAATCGGCACTGTTTTGCATTGCAGAGATACCGTGGTATGACGCTGTATACGTACGATGCCATAAAATACCCACACCTAGTGCAAAATCAGTCCACATATCACGAAACGAAATAGATCATTCGCAACACTTCTGAGCACGACATCCCCCCCCCGCGACCCCTGGAGCCAACAGGGATCAACTGCGACTGCGTCAGAATCGCATTGCCACATGGTGCATGTTCCTGCATCTTCCCGTGACCTATCAGCCTGATGCGGCGGCTGATCGGCGGCGTGCCGGTGCCCCCGGCGACGCCGAGGTGGTGCACGATCCCGCCCTCACGGCCTGTGGCATGACATACCACCACTCCATGCAGCGCGGTCGCTTTATGGCGTGCTATGTCTGCAGCCACTCAAAACAGCGTTGAACCTTGTCGCGGCGGACGGGTCTGGCTGTGACGTCACTGGCTGTGACGTCACCGGCAGCTTGGTATTAGGCAGAGTAGACAATGGATGGTGTTTGGTGTGTCGGAAGTCGACAGAACGGTGCATCGAAAGCCAGCGGCGACACCGGCAATAATCGGCATATGAATCGCACTGGTGGATATATAAACACAAAAGATGGGAAAGGTAGGCAAACCCAAGGATGACTTTAAAGCTCTTGACATTTATATTGTATTTGCTGATTTAAAACAGGCTTTCCTTAGCGTGAACTGTTCAGATTTTGTTTAGATCTGAAGGCGTCCATTGCCGGTGCATTTCAGTCACGTTAGTGTGCATGACCAGATGCCCCTCCTGGATCCGTCCTTGGCGACTCCACCAGGACATGTTACCGCCTATAGCGCGGGCGGGGCCGGCATCTGATGTACACACTGACAGACCGACAGTCCAGTCCAGGGTGGACGCTGACAGTGACAGGGACAGTACAATGCGGGGTGGAGGCTCGTGCTGAGTCTCTTCAGTCCGACGATACAGAGCTCATGAATGGACCATAGCCGACTGTGAATGGAATACCATACATTCACCGTCCGCTATGACGTCCATTCGTTGACATTGCCGGGAGTAGAAAGCGCACTGATTAATATGCTGCACAGTGTATCGATGACTATTTAGATATGGCCCAGTTAATTTTCTGGTCGATGTTTGCCGTGTTTTACTTATATATTGGGAGGTGATCGTAAATACGTTCATCATATCTTACTTAAAGTTTTATATCTCGACTTTTCATACAAGAAGTTAACGGCATGGGTTAATTAATTTAATTGTATTAATCTATGTCACGCCAATTTCTTTCTGATTTCCTTCATTATTGCTATGCTGAGCACCGTCTCCCCTAGGGCCCTATGGGCGTAAATCAATCAATATCTTTAAAAGAAAAACGAGGCATTCGTCGTCGTAGTCCACTTAATTAGTGACGAGTGACGACGCACCCCGCCCCTGTCCCGTACTGTCATCTTCATGTTCTGTTCTACTTGTCATGACCTCTGGTTGGCACCTGACCTCAGGGTTGCGCTCTACGATTTCTCCTCTTTGTTGTTTTCTAATCATGTCACATGCCCTTCCGCCTGCACTATCCTTAATTCGCGTTCGCTGCCTCGCTCGTTCTCTCCACCCTTGTCCCTTGCCCAATGGCGGATCCAGAACGGTGGTGTAGGGAGGGGGCACTGGGGGTTTGGGGAAAAAATCCCAAAAATATTACAAAATTCTGAAAACTAATCGGCTTCCGCTTGCTTATGCATTGATAGCTGATTTAAAACAAACTTTCCTTTGTAAGACTTGCTTATATTTTTTTATATCAGGAAATGTATCAATTTTGTTCAGATTTAAGGCGTTTTGGCGTTTTTGGCATTTTCCCCTGGATCCGCCAGTATCCTTGCCTTTATCCTGTCGTCTGCACTGCTTTGTCGCCCTCTTCTGACATCCTTATCCTGTCCTTATACTGAGTCCTTATCCTTATCCTGAGTCTATATATACCACCCTGCGCTGGATTACATCTCTCCTCCCTATCCGGCTGTTTTTCTTTCATTTGATTCTCATGCGCGCCTTTGGAACATGAAAACAAGTTAATTCACTGGCAGGAGCGGCGACACCGGGGGAGGGGAAGGAGGGGAAGTCAACCCCCCTCTCTGTCGTCGGGCACGGGACAAACATATCTCCCCTTGTCATTAAAGGGACACTGCCACCTTAACATTATATTTGAGTTGAGATAGCCATTTTGGCTGCTTGGCATTGCATTATGTATGGTTTAAGTTAAACAACCACTGAGGTCGAATCACAGAGAAATTCGAGTATTGATTTTGACATCTGAACTCCTAGTCCCCAATGTATTTGAATTGGGACCTGATTCGATTCTTTCGGTCTCTCTTTACTAAATGTTTGATTACAGTCGACTTTTTTACGTTTGGCCATACATTAGCCATACACTAGTCATACTTATGGCAGCGTGAAGGTTTTCTTAAAAAAATCCTTCATATGACGTCATCAGCCCCAAATATTAAAACGCATTTTTCATGAAATTGAGCAATGTTTGTGAGAAACAAATGTCATAATCGTGTATTTCGCAGGCAATTGACTTCACTATTTTGCCCACAAACGGCGTACATTTGAGAACTTTTTGGAAGGTGGCAGTGTCCCTTTAAAGGAGGCCCATCCACGCTTCAAAGAGGCCCCATCTCGCAAGTTCTATCGCGGAAGTCACAGGGGTCTCTGGAAGCCAGGGGTCCTACGAAGACCAAAGAGGGCCTCTGAAGGTCAGAGAAGGCCATCTGGAAGCCAGATAGGAAGTTAGAGGGGGGACCTATGGAGGTAAGGTCAAATATTCCTTCCCAAATGAAGGCTCCCTCTCAAATGGAGGCCTCCCCAATGTATACTTGCCTCTCTCTATCTGACAAAAAGCCGTGTTGCCCCCCCCCCTCCCCCCTGTTCGCTGATCCCGGTGGTCGACAACAGACACTTTTACTTTAAAATTTCCCATTACCTTTATCACAACTCACAAGGACAAGGACACAGCACAATGACAAAGGACAACACTAGTAAAATAACCGAAGGCGCTCGGTTCAATGAATTCTGTTAATCCAGCTCCTCACCGAAAATCCTGTCAGTCGACCTACCAGCTGTGATACGTTGGCCAGAAATCCTCTGCAATATCGCTCCTAGGCTGATTGGCACCGTATCCTCCTCGCAGTGAACACTTGCCAGCTCTGATCACCACAGTTGCGTCAACTTCCGACGCCTTTTAGCCCTGCAGCTGACACCGGCTCCCGCAGCGGCACCGATCAAGGCTCAGCGCGGCCCGACAGCCTCGTGACGACTGGTCCCCACTCCGGTCCGCAGCAGGGTAATAGAACAGCCGCCGCCCCGGACCGTGTGTGTGTACCGACGTCGGCGGCACCGACCGGCCGGCAGCGGGCGCGGCGCCAGCTCACAGCCAGCGCCTCAGGCTCCGAAAATACCCGGCAGGCGGGGCTGACCCGTTGACCTTGGCTGACCCGCCTGCTTCTGGCATCGGAACACGCCAGAAAAGCAAACAAACGGCGCAACGCAGATCCACCGATAGAGCATGCATTCATTTGCCAGAACAAACATTTCAGTCAATGGGTCGCATAATGATTCAGCGCGGTCTCAGGTCGAGGCTATCTAATATACAGGTATATCAGCGAAAAAGTCCTAACTCTGATATTATGATCTTAATCGCGATATATACTATTTGTAACTTTGATAAATTATAATAGTAGGGAAGAGAAGTTTGTTTTTACCTCATGCTCATATTATTAGAAGTAGGAACTGTGATGATAACGAGTATGAAATGGGGTGGCAGAAACTAGAGCAGATTGAAAAGGAAAGAGATTTAGGGGTCGTGACGTAAACAGCAGGACTATCATCGTCGATCAGGTCGTAGAATCTAGGAAAAAGCGCTTAGAATGCTGGGGGCTATTAACAGAAAAGTTACCGAACAAAAGAAGAGAATAAACTAAACTGTATTGTGCATATGTTGTAGACCACATCTAAGAGATTTCGTGCAAGCCTTGTCTCCAACGATATTGAGAAAGATTGCTGGTTGTTTAGAAAAAGTCAGAAAGGGCACAAAAAATCGGTAAATTCTGTTATAGTATGCCTTATGAAGAAAGATTAAAGAACTTGGGGTATGTTTTCACTTAGATATAGAGGCTAAGAGCGAAGATCTTATTGAAGCCCTATTCAAATTGTGAATGGTTCGCTTTGGATATTAAAGGGAATGTGAATTCCAGAAGAAAATCGTAGTAGAGGTCATCAGCATAAAACTCGTAATGAACAAAGTAGAACTAGGCTTCGACAGTCATTTTTCAGCAGAAGGGTGGTAGGACATTGGAATAAGCTACGGGGGATGTCGCTACTGCAGTGTCGCTTGCCTCCTTCAAAATTAGATTAGATAAATACTATACAGGAAGGGATTAGTTAATAAGTACTCGTGGGATTAGACTTGTTTTAGGTAGGTGGGGTGGACTGGAGGGTGAGACTGATGGACTTGGGGGGGGGGTATGTGCAACCTCGTATGCGGCCTGGAGGCTCTTCATGCATCTATCTTTTATGTCTTTATGTCTTTAGAAATATTCTCAATATAATCCTTAATACATTTTCGGCCGAGATCCTTCTCCAATACCTACTCCTGGTGGTGCGATGGCTCACCGCCGAAAACATATTTTTGATTTTATTGAGATATTTATACATAATGAGCATGAGGTTAAACTTTTCTTTACTAGTTATACTAATAATGCTCAAAGTAACGTTTGATATAATTAAAACATTTATGATAGTTACAACGCTTCGCTTGATTATGTATCAAGGATATATATATATATATATATATATATATATATAATTAATATATATAATATATATATTAGGTACATAAGAAGGTAAATACATGTAAAGGTAGGTATTTAGCATATTCTGGACATCCATGATCTTGCAAAGTTCCGGTAAGAGATTCAAACCATCATAGATATAATTTATCATATCTTTTTAGGACTTCAGCATGTCTGACTGAGAATGGAAATGCCATGCAATGATATAGGTCCCGCGATACGTGCGGCAGGACAGAACCTCGTCAGTGAATGTCCAATTCCATCCATGTCAGCTCAGCTTCGGCATGCTTTAAGTGAGCATCACTAATGCATCACTAATGCGGTGATACTAATGCATCACTAATTCCGCATCACTAACGCGGTGATGACGACCGTCAAATTCCAGAAACGCCGCACCACTCTGTGTCATTGTTGTAAAATGAATAAGCCACATACGCCGCAACCGTCCGGGAGTTTCCACTTTCACGTAACGGCAAAAGAACTCGAGTCACGAATGTCTTTCCACCGGGGCGTTCCCCTTTCGTGGCGACAGTGCAGCTTGTCAGACATTCCTCCGAACAAGTGTTGCGTGATGAGCGCACGATATCGAGTGTCTGTAGCTGCCCGATTACGATATGCATCACAATCGCGAGTCTCTTGTTTTACAACGTACCCAAAACAACTGCTGGCGACATCAAGTGAGTGTCAGCGGTTTTATTGCTTATATCATTATCAATCAACGATCAACATTGATAACCAATGTACGATCTCTTTATGTTAAAGGGACACTGCCTCTTCCGGATGATATCGCAAAAACAGGCTCAAACAAGACCTAAGGACCACTAATGATTTGTAATTGTCATTAAACTCTCATCCAAAAAGCGCAAATAACAAAAAACAATCATTAATTTCATTACTTTTAAGAAGTCTAAAAACTGTTTACGATTTATACAATCACCACTACGTACATGAGGAAGCGTTGCTTAAGTAACTGTATCACAAAGAAGGGATATTAACTTGAACTGACCAACCGTCAGCGACGCTATTGCAATGGAATGAGACCCGAGCGCTTATACATGTGTTCCTGTTAACGAATTACCGCATCTGCCGCCAATGTTGAGTTCGTGCATGGAAACGTGAACAGACTCTTTCATTGGTATCTCCGGAAATCGAGGACGCAAGTCATAAGAAAAACCTCGTCGGGATGAAACTTCATTAATGCTGGGAAATCAAAATCCCTTCGTAAAAGTAAAAAAAAACTTCTTCATTAACTTTCCTCATTTTCATCAACTTTCCTTCAATGCCTATCTTTGGTAAGAGTGTGGCCGACTCGACAACCTCAATGCTGGAAGAAAAACTGAAACTTGAACGGCGATATTGGCGACTGGGCCGCGAAAAAAAAAATAAAAACGACTTCAGGTGCTTTATCAAAGTTCGGCTTGTTCCTTACATATTCAAGATTTAATTTTGAGTGGACAGTGGTCCCTTTAACCCCGAGTAACAGTTGTTTGGAGACGGGTCCATGTTTTCCGATTGACTCCCAGATATTAGCGTTGTTGTGTAACAGGCGAACTGGAGTGAATGTATGTATATTGGCGACACTGATCGCTGCCGTCCTTATCTTATACCTACTCAAGTGATCGGTCTCAAGGGAAAGTGACCTCAACATTAAGTGGTACTGCAAAACGGGATGTTTTAGAGACAATGAACGGAGCGTAACATTCACTTCACGGGAACTGCAAAACGGGATGTTGTTTTAAGAACGGAGCGGGCCAAGCATGTCATTAGCATGATCACCTGGCTTCTGATACGGTAAGGACAACGCATCGTGATTTCGAATTTCGATGCTTCTGGCATCAACTTTAGGTTTGACATTTCCCACAATAAAATCGATCAGATAAATATTTCTAGCAAATATCCCTAAAAAACGAACCCGAGGCAAATGGAAGCCAGAGCTGGCCTCGGTTACGCCTTCGACAGAGTTGCTTTGTTATAACTTCCTTCCGACTCTGAAGCCAGAAGCTTGCCTCGGTAACCTGCAAGGAGTGCTGAAAGGCGCGGCTAGCAGGCTGGCTGACTACCTAACCTGGAGCTGCAGCACTACCCTCGAGATGCCACCACGGCCTGTCGCACCCACCTCCTCAGAAGTGCAGGAGGGTGCAGCCTCTGCCGTCCGAATGGAGAGGGAGAGGAGTGCAGTGTCTGATAACCGTCCCGGCAGTGGCACACCGCCACGCCAAACATCGGGCCGGCACCACCGCCACGCCAAACATCGGGCCGCGTGCAATCGCGCCGAAATGCGTCTCCAATGACGTAACTCACAATCATCCGTGACGACATGACCTCGCGCAAATAACTCATGCTGGCCTGATGCTGTTCTACTCTTTTGTGACGCCGTGACAATTAGTTCGGGGATCGTTTGACAATGAAGCGGGACCAGCGTGTGACGCGCGAGAGCGAAGGCGAGGAGAGGAGATGGGAGAGAGCGAGAGCGAGAGCGAGAGCTGGAGCGTGAGAGGGAGGGAGCGAGAGCGAGAGACAGCGAGCATCGGAGCAGAGACGAGGAGAGAGAGAAGAGAGAGAGAGAGAAGAGAGAGAGAAGAGACGCCCGTCCAAGAATTGCTGTTAGGACAGTTGGACACACCTAGGTCGGTGCGCGTTAAGAATCCGGTCTGCGGTTTAGAGGGCAGTCCGTCTGCTGGTGAGTAAAGTCCATGGGCGACCGGATGGTGGTTTGTGTATGTGGTGCGGGGGGGTTGGGGGGCGGCTTGGAAATAGGTATCAACGGAGTAGGTCTCTGCTAAGGAGCTTCGGGCTCTCTGAGGCGTCGGTCGAATTGCCCAGTGGCCGTGAGAGCGTCACATTCGCCGTGCCGTCGGTTCCGGGAGGCCCGGGTTCTTTGATGTGTGTGTGTGCACTTGCGTGTGAATCAGCAGTGCTGTGCACGACACCAATAAGCAGAGGGGTGTGTGAAGGGTTTGGGAGAGAGTGTAGCCGTCATGCTCGGTGGTGGCTAATGTTGTTGTATAGGTGACATGAAGTCAAATGTCGAAATACAAAGTTATGGATGTGGTCAGGGTACAAATATTCAAAAGGTCGGAAATAAAGGGTCAAGCTTTGCACAGTAAATTTCTATTAGCTGCATTGTCAGTTTTTACAACTGTTCTGTCATTAAGTGTGGCATCATAATTGCCCCGGGTACTACGCTATAGAGATTCATCCTGTCTGATTCGGGCACGGTACGTCTGCACTAACTTCTGATAGATCATGAATTAAAGCTTTTATAGAGCTTAATGTTACTTGGTTACGAGTCGCTGAGGTCAGTGTCACATGTTTCACACTTGGTCGTGCACTATATAGCTGCTGTAAAGAAAACTTGCCAGTCAGTGCACCATCATGGACTGTAATCGGGCCCATATCTATACTCTGTACTCTGTCCATTCAGTGACTCTACGGCAAGATGAAGTGCAGGCTTTAACCGTGCAAGGATACGGAGTTGACATGGACAACGGGGTCGACGGAATAGTGACCAAGAGTCTGCGTTATGATATCAAGTGAGGGGTAGTATGAAAGAGAGGAGCAGGAACTTTTGCTTCGGAGTAATGTTCGTTGCGAGGTATTGACGCGGCTTCTCCCGCGGGCATAACTCTTGGCAATACTGTAGGGAATAAATTGGATGGATTAGTGCACTCGGACTTTACGGGGAGTGAGTTGTTGCACGAATGAACTCCTCCTAAGTCGAGACCGATACAAAGGCGGGCGGGACCGGTGGTGTCTGAGCAAGGCCCGAGGACATGCAGCCAGACTCAGCTAGGGGCCGTGACCGGGCTTGAATACTGATGTGCTAGAACTTCCAGGCAAGTTGGAAGTACTTAGCGGACGTGAGGACTTAGAGGGTAAGTGGTCTGGTATCATGATATCCGGAGTGCTCAAAAGGAGGGACGTCGATCTCGGGCCGATAGTCGATATTTCGGATCAGAAGCTCGCTAGAGCATGCGCAGGCTTCATGATTACAGGCAGCAATTTACCACAAGAGCAAACACGGGTCGTTTCTGAGATCTATGTTATTGGGTTCATTGTAATATTTTGTTTCTAGCAGCTTGGGAGTGGTGTGGTTTCTATATTTTTAGATCGGTGGTCCGGCTGATTGGCGGTGGCACCACTGTGATGTTTATTACTATGTAAGAAACTGGTCATGGCTAATAAAGTATAGCGTGTCTCTCGTATCGGTGGAATACCTTTCCTAGTTTCGATGTCCATTTCTGATGCACACATGTGACTGGCTGAGCAATGAGCTGGTGCTCTCTATCTCCACTCTCACTCGATATCTATATATCTCTACACGGCTGATAGGAGCTGATGTTCCATTTATCTTGTAGATCCACGCTCAGTCAGGGAATATGTCATTCTAGAGTGACTACAGCTTCATCCGTTTCAGGACATGCGGTCCTCATAACCTCATCAATGGTTGAAGCCTTTTATACGTTTTCAAATGAGTGTAACGGCTATGAATCGATGGAATCTCCAAAACCACAAGCTGTGCTCATATTTGATTATATGTTGTGTCTGCAAAATAGTTCGATGTGCCACACGGGAAGATTGGAAGTGATAAATTAAATAACCACTTGAATAAACTGCCATGTAAATGCGCGTAGAGGCTATAGTATTGAGGTTCAAGCTGAACGGCTGGCAGGCGCCACCGATATCGAAAAGCTCACGCGAGGAGGTATTATTTGTAATATGTCAATGTTACTTTGGCTCATGAACAACATGGCGATATCGTTTAAAAACAATCTGATAGAATATTAGGGGACGTTCGTTTCATATCGGCACTCTGTTCTAGGAGAGCACGCACTTAAGAAATATATGAGAAAAATAGCTGAAATAATTACGTGTAGTTTAATCCTGTGAGCGAGGTGTTGGTGTGCCTCCTCTGATACTGGTATAATGTTTTCACACAGCGAGTAACGAACCACTTCTAGTATCTATCGCAGGTTGTGTTCATCCCTAATTCACGGAAGTCTCACTTGATTGTTATAGCGACTATTAGTATTTTTGGACAGGATTACTTAACATACCGAGGCCGTTCATACGTCCTACCATACAACGTAGGTTGGTATGGTCTCGATTGCACGTTACTTTCAAGGCGTACTTTATTGACTACGACTGATCATGCGGTAACAATCAACAAAATGTAAGATTCCAAGTCTCATATGGAAATGCCCGTTATGTATGCTCGCATTGGCCTACATTTGTCTACGCGGTGAATTAATTCGTGTATCTAGACCGTTCGGCGATGGCACGCAGAGTTCATTAAGCGGTTTATAACGGCAATAGCGACTACCTGAAATCGTGGGGTACAGGTTACCCGCGATGTATCTCGTTCTCTTAATTTTGAGTATGTGTCGGTATCTGCATTTGCAGACGTCTGTCTTCGTTAATTTGCTTGGCATTTTCGGCGGGAATTGCAGCGAGCAGCGCATCAATGGATTATTCTAATTAATTAGACGCGAGGGAAAGGGAAATACTCATCAGCTGTTTACTGACAAAGATACATTGCCTTGCTAAGCAGACTATAGTTTTCAGTTGCCTATATCTACTTTGTGGCTGTTGCACAGAGCATGGAATCGCGAAAACAGCTATTGTCCGTTGTTGGAGCAGAGATAAATATGCTTTGTTGATCATGCATGGACTAAGAATCATGAAAAGTGAAGGGGCCGTGCAAAATCGATCTCCGTCCGACGATAGCGAGAAATTGTTGCTCGGGGGAAGAGGTAGCAGACCGTCAGCCGTCAGCGAAAAGCTGTTGACTGAGAGGGAGTATATAGAGCGCGTCGTCAAATCGTCAGCAGTTTTTGGGGAGGGAAATCATGGATTCAGGACAGGTATGCCTGGGGGCATGGCTCTAAATGCCCCCCCCCCATGGATCCGCCAGTGTCATAATCTGGGCGAACCCGTTGCTATCTCGAATTTTCCTTATTATGCAAAGGACAAAAATAGCAAAAAGATGGGCAAAGTGAGGGCCGGGGCCATTGCCCCCTGCTCCTTCTCCCTCCCTTCTGTTTCTATGCCCATGTGATGTGTCTGATCGCCTCTGTTGCTTGTATATTGGCCTCAACAGCTGCAACACTAAGGACTGACAGTGAGTCCAATCACAAACACGCGACTTACCGCCTGAACGGTAGCCGGCTTTCGAAACGAGAGAAAACCAAAAGCACGTTAGAAGGAGCGGGCGGAGCTCGCACATGACCGTGCCGACTCGGTGCGGTCAGTGTCACTCCGTCCCAGGAATGCAGGGCCGGTTCCCGCCCAACCGGCTTGCCAAAGCCGGTGGCGGCAACACCCACGCGACCGCAGCAGGTTGAACGGGTGCCGGGTCAGCTCTCAGAGGATACATACATATCATGATATATACAGCCATGCGGTGACGCTTTCACTGTGCCCAACTATGCGCCTGGTTTGAGCGTTTGTACTGTTAGTTCAGCTCCGACAGAAGTTTGCCCAGCTGCTGAGCTGAGTTTAATGTGACCTGACAACGTGACCTTAAAGGTTACGAAGTCAAAACATTCATAAAATGTGCGTAATCGATGCCCAAACAGCTGTGCAAAATTTGGCGGCGCTACGCGCCGTCGTTTTTCCGCTAGTCCTGAAAAACCTGTGGGGGGCGGATATTTTAGCCCATATTCACTCTTGTCCATATATTCGGGATGGGATGCCACAGGGGCGTCGCCGCAATACTTTCAAGGGCGGATCCAGGGGGGTGCAAGGGGCCATGGCCCCCCAAACCACCCAAAATCGGTGCAAATTTGACACATTTCCTGAGTTTGGTCGTAAAATAAGCAACTTTTAACTAGAGAAAAGTTTTGTTTTAATCAGGTTTTGATACATAAGGGCAAGCGACATGAATGAGTTTTCAGAATAGCGATAAGTTTTGGGGATTTGCCACTCAACTGTCAAAATAACACTTTCTGGATCCGCCAGTGAATACTTTGAGTGAGAGGCTGACCAGGGATATGGGGAGCCAGCGAGGGTTCTGGGGGGACGGCGCCATAGATCTAATGTTAAAATCCTGTAAACTTGGGGGTGCCGAAGAGGGTTTTTAGCGCACCTGGGGGTGCCCGGCACCCCCAGGCTCCCCCGGTGGCGACGCCCCTGGGATGCCATATAGAAGTAAAACGTCTGCCGATTTCTTGTTTTTCTTGCTACATATCTTCTCTTTCACTCCGTCCACCTGTCGGTCAGTCCGTCTGTCTGAAGAAACCGCTCCAGAGAATGCAGTGCTTGGACTAAATCTCATGCAAAAATATTTCAACGATTTCACTGCAATTTACAAAGTTCACAGCCTAACCAGAACACCCACTGTGAATCGAACAGCAGAGCGGTGTGGCACTATACACGATACCCAGTACCCACATAGATTGCCAGATTGTACCTTCAGGTGTCCGCCCCTCCGACCGGGGTGGGGGGAGGGGGTCGGGTGACGGGACCACATCCGGAAAGCCGCTGCAGCGCTGCACCCAGTACCTACAGCGCTCAGGGTCACATGGCCGGCCACCACACAGGGCACGTCACACAGGCTTCCTTACTCCATGCTAAATAATAGCTAATGTCAAAATCAGACATGAGCTTGGATCCCGAAAATGGATCCCGGGATCTGATTTCTGGAATCTGGATTCCGGATCCACTGGGATCATAGATCCGTCTTCAATAGTGGTTGACGGATCCGCCGGGATCTGAGATTGCAGGCACCATTTTGCACTGGGATCCACTGCGATCCCAGATCCGCCATTATACAGATATGTATTTTATATTTTAAATAATTGTCAATACTTTTTAATTCGTTGTAAATGAAACTAGTATAGGCCTTTACTTATATTTTGTCAATAAATACTATAATTATGGCACAATCAATAAGTCGGATTCCGTCGGATCCAAGATCCTTTAGGATCATATATTAATTGTCATTGTTTATCATAGGATCCAGTGGGATCCAATATCCGTTGCCAAATTCAATCAGGGGATCCACTGGGAGCCAACATCCACCGTTGTATTTTGTCGTGAGATCCAGTGGGATCATAGATCCAACATTGCGTTTTGTCGAGAGATTCTCTGGGATCATAGATCCTTGTTGCAGATTGATGCACATCATCACATGTCTGGCCAAAATGCCGACAAAACATTACAAGCGCTTTTGTTTCGCAGCTACTAGCCAGACGACACTGC
>VOPJ01000518.1:0-56770 GCA_014673585.1 Semibalanus balanoides
AATTTTGGCGCCGCTTCGCGGCGCAATAACAGTTGTATGCAGGGAAGGATTCAGGGGGGCACTGGCAATGCCCTCCCTTCAAAGGTCCTGAAACTATGATTTGTCCTCCCCCACCGGTCGGACAAACGGTTGGCCTCTGCAAATTTATCATAACAATTCCCTTTGGAGCAGTCAAAATCTAGCTACCCTCAGTCAAAAACGGGAAAATTCGCGACGCTTCGCGGCACATACATACATGACACAAATTTTGCAGTTAACTAAATTTTGAAAATGGGGAGATGAATTGCATGAAGTGTGTGGCATAGCGGTAATTGCTGACCCCAGGGACCAATATTTGTGCATCATGCTGCGATGTGCAACCAGGAAAAGGGTTACCTGAAGCTTGGCTCTACTCACGTTGTGGTTTCAATATTAAAACTTAAAATTCCGCGACCTAAAATAAATAAAATAAAAACACTTCACTTCGAGGCGTCACATCAGTGACCATCGTCATAACGAACCCATCGTCATTCTTTCCGTTTCTTCGTAACACTGAATTGAGTGAATAACATTTTTAGCTTATTATCCTCTACACCAACTACCAGTATTTTTAGGTTTTATCAGGCAAATCGGTAAAAAAAAATTGCGCCGCTTCCTGGCGCTAAATAACATCTGCCTATACCTACTATAACATAAAAATAAACATTAAAAATGCTGACAGGATTTACATGCATACCAAAAATTTGGTACATCTTTTCCGTCATTTCAGCCGACTTCCCACCCAAAAATTATCGGCGACGCCCCTGTGTACAGTTGCAGACGACGCGCTCCCTTCCCCTACCCCGGTCAACAAATTTATCGCTGACGGTCTGCTACCCAAGCCCCTACCCCCGCTCACCATCTTTTGGGAAACATGCCAATGGAATGACTTGACCCCTCCCCCCAAAAAAAACATAAAAAAACAAATCAGTTCCTTGTTGTATGGTGTCATTTTGCCAAGTAAATACCAATTGTAGATGAATTTAAGGGCAGCTTTTCTGTCAAATTTTCCTCAAGCTCCTCCCTTCGCAAAACCCTGTATATTTTTTAGTTTAAGAACATTTTTGAACTCCGCACGAGATAATCATGATGATACACATTCATGATGATACACTGGTATCGCATGCATAACCCTTACCTAGGTACTGCTCGTAGCCATTAACATATGTATTGTTCGTAAAAAAACGGCTATCCCATGGTCACCAAACCTTCGATTACCACCTTGGTCAATTCTCCATCATCCGTCTGGGCCGCCGTAGCGTCATTTTCTGCAAATGATTGGGTAGGGCCCCAATGCTATCTTCACAGATATTAATGTAATTATTAGCATTCAACGCCATAGGCCTAATGTTAAAATATGAAATTATTGATAGGGCCCTGGCCCTACCGAGGCCAATATGAAAACGAAAACCCATTGACGGCTCTTGACTGTACAAATGATCATATTTAGCCCACCATCCGCCGGCCACTTTAAATTATAAATAGGGTTACAAAAACTGATATTGCAAATATATAAAATAGGGGATAAAGGAAAACGTGTTTAATTAATTTATTTTTAAAATGATAAAAAATAGGGGCACCCTAAAAATAATATGGACGAAAATCCGATGAGTTTTCAGATTTGGGTATAGTTAGGCGGCACCACTGCACTTGATGACCCCCCCCCCTTGAAGATTTTCTGGATCCGCCCCTGGCCAGAGGAACTAGGCTGGATGGAGAGATTTGAGAAAATCTTTATAATTTTTAGACAAATCTTGATATTTTGACAATTTTGACATCTTGAGAATTATGGGGCTGTCAATCTAGACTTTCAAGGGGTGTTACCAACCAATATATCTCAAGGTGCATTGCTGAAGTATTACTGATTTTCTTTTGGGAAGATACATTATAATTAACAACAGGTACATTATAGTGTCTTAAGGGATGCATAGTGACCTATTAGTTATAATAATTAACTAAATAATTAAGTTTGGTAACATTACAAACACTGTGGAATATTGGCCAGTACGACCATATTTTAAAAAAAAATCTGGCGATTTAAATACAAACAGGTCTATAATGCTATCATATTCGCAACAGGTAATCCCAAGGGGTAATCCAGTCGAGGTTCATGAAATACAAGTCGTTTTTCTCCCAGGACCAACAATCTTGAAGTGGCTGTCAAGTGTCAGCCAATCAGCAGCGGCACTTGCATAGAGCCCCTTTGGGAAATTCAAAATTCAATTGCTTAAAAATGGTGAAGTTTTTGGAAAATTATTTTAAGTTTAAGACTTTTCAATAACAGTAAAAGATAATGGCTATTTCAGTTTAAAACAAATACAAAAGCAAAACATTCCCTTCAAAGGGAATAGGTCACCTTGAAAGTTGTCTGGAAATTTTGCTTTACTGGGTATCTGACTTGTGCCTGGATCCCAAAGTTGGATCTGGGATCCAGTGGTGTACCCAGTAGGGCAGGCCGAATAACATGTGAAAAATGTAAAATAAAATGGTTTTTCATTTAGCTATACTGTTTTTTCTTATGTAAAATTGAATTATGAGTCGAATTATCACAGGCATTTTTTTTTTTAGATTAAAAGCAGATCTTCACTACCAAAATCGCACATTTGTATTCGGCTTGTTTTTGTACTATACAGGACTATGGCGAAATCATGGCATCGGTCCTTTGAAAGCAGGGTGGTAGCTAAACAACACGATGATTCAGTTAAAGAAAGTGTTGTGGAGATATGTTCTCATTATTTGGTTTCGGGTTTCACTGAAGCGGATTTGTCATAATTTTTCAAACATAGCACTAACCACTTTGGCAGGAGGAGTTGCCATTGACCCTCTGTAGGACATCACATCACATTATCACAGTTGACCGACTAGAAAGTTGCCAGCATGTTCTTCTTGCTAGAGAAGGCTGGCATTACCTCCCTGCGCTTTATTTTGGCCCGGATGTACCCGTCCCTAACCTCCTGCCCACACACCTTTGCTGTCTTCTTGATGGCCAGCTTCACACAACTCTCGGTGGATTGCGAGATGACTGCAGCGTTTGAGAGGCACGTAGGGATTGTCGGCGAAGCACTTGATGTCCTCCCTCGCGATCCTCATCCTCATCATGCCCGAGCTGTCCACTACCGTCTACCATGTATGGTGTGAGGATCCTTGCGGCCATCAGTGGTGGTCGCAGGGGGGAGCATTCAGTCAATGCCTCCCAAAGGCCTTGAGCGCTGGCCAAACATATCCTTTGGCCCCCCCTAAGTGACTGGGCTCGATTGGCTCAAGGTCAGAAATTGGCCCTCTAGAAGTCAGGCGAGGTCTACTGGAAGCCAGAGAATCCCAAACTGGATGACCAGATTGCCACTGGAGGCAAAGTGAGTCCCTCGAGGCACAAAGTAGGCCCTCTGAGAGACCAAAGTGGGGCCCTCTGGAGACCGAATGGGCCCTCTGAGAGACCAAAAGTGGGCCGCCATGTTAGGTCAAAGATGGCCAATGGTATCCAGAGGGTTCACTCAAACCTCCAGAGGGCCGTCTGAAGGTCGGAGAGGGTCTTCAGAGACCAAAGGGGCCCTCTGAAGACCAAAAGTGTCCTCTGAAGGCGAAAAGGGCTATTTGAAAGCCAAATGGGCCCTCTGAAGGCCAAAGGTGTGTTTTTTTAAAGCCAGAGTTGACCCTCTTCAGCCCGCGCAGGTCAGAATAGTCCCTCTAAAATTCGAGTGGGCCATCTGGAAGCCAGAGGGGGCCAACCGGAGGTCAGTTTTTTATCAGTATATTATATTACGAAGTACAACAATCGAAGCCACGAACTGCCGTAAATTCCCTTTGCAAGACAAAATAAACCACTGATGTAACCGACAACCGTCTGTTATTTCTAACGGAGTTACATCATACCAGAAATAATCAACTACGAGTTAGCATATCCGCACTTAAGCCAGTATAATCCTCCGATCTGAACACCCATCACACAGACCGAGTATTCTCAGTCGTCTCCCCCGACCGGCCACTCCTTTACACGGGAGCGGTTCGCAGACGGTAGCTTTCATACCAGTAGAGCTTGCTAAATACCACAACAAAGGGGAGCCAGCCGCCCTGCCAACGGTTTTCTGGAGGCCAGAGTTGGCCCTCTAGAAGCCGGATGGGGTCTTCTGGAGGACAGAGTGAGCCTTCTGGAAGCCAGCGGACCCTCTGGACGTCAGAGTGAGTCATCTGGAGGCAAGAGTGGGCTCTCTGGAGGTGGAGGCCAAATGGAGTCCTCTGGAGGCGGGAGTAGGCCCTCTGAAGGTCAAAGTCGGCCCTTTCAAAGCGAGAATGGCCGTCGTGAACTCAGAGTGGCCCTCCGAATGACAGATTGGGGCCTCTGAAGGCCAAAGGATCTTTTAATGCGATATTGGACCCTCGCAGGTCTGATTAGGGGTCCTAAAATATTAAAAACAGACTCAGGTGTAAAAATACCCTTGCAAATCAGCGTAGGGCCCCACGCACCGACTTGGGGCCAACCAGGTCCCCCTTGCCAAGTTGTCTCCCCAAAAAAGGCCGGGGCTGCGACTGCTCCTGGCGGCCATCGCACCCCATGCCGATGATCCAGCACAGGGAGTTCCTTTCAGTCTTCTGTAGCAAGAAGGACATGCTGGTAACCGTCTAGTCGGTAAGCTGTGATGGTGTGATGTCCTACAGAGGGTTAATGGCAACTCCTGTCAAAGTGGTTAGCGTTATGTGACAAATTATGGCAAATCCTGATTCAGCGAAGTGAGCGACTCGAAACCATATGGAGAACACTACTCCCACAACACATAAACTGCAATTTTGCGTTAATTAGCTACCACCCTGCTTTCAAAAGACTGACGACATGATTTCGCCATAGCCTTGTAGAGTAAAAAACAATCAAATACAAATGTGCGATTTTGGTAGTTAAGATCTGCTTTGATCGAAAAATTGCCAATTACAAATCGACTTAGAATTAAATTTCACATTGAGCAATGAACTTTGGCGCCCGTATCGTCTGTAATATGGGTTGCCGTGACCGAGTGACACCCGGGCTGCGTGAGCTGGTATGGCCGAAAAATTACGGACACTGATATTGTGAAACGAGAATGTCATGTTCATAAGAACCACACTTACAGCCACTAGCGCAACGGAGATTCTGCGTGAAGCGCTTTATTCGCCGCTCGGAAGTCTGTGCTCTGGGCCAAACTCGGGCAAACTACCGATTGAGCTGCTGCAACTGCCGCGTCTCCGGCGAGTTTGGGCCGTTCGTTATCTTTTATATTTCGCGCATCCAATGCAATGGAACAGCCTAACAGTAAGAGGTGCGTGCGTTCAGCCACGAGAGCATGGGCATTCAAATCCTCCCTGACCTCTTTACCTGTCAAACAGGTGAATGTATTACTGTCTGAAAATTCGTTTTATGCTAGTGTTAAACATTGTGCATTTGGTTTTATATGTTTATGTTATCTTACTACATGTTCAACGACGTGGTTGCTGGAACACCCACTTTGTGAAGCGCCTAAATACATATACATATTGGAAAAACATATAGCTAAGCTAAAACGTGAACCAACCTGGGTACAAACCCAAAAGGTTCGCATTCAGGGGGGGAGGGGGCAATTTTTTGGTCGGGGGCTCAAGGTAAGCCCCACTTTAAAAAACTCAGTCGGATTTGGCGCACTATATTTTTAGAGGGGCATATTTTTCAACATTTTTTTCGAGAAAAAAAAATCACAAAAACGTATTCATTTTCAGAGGTCCCCAGGAATGTACATTCCACACAAAAACAAACTCGCCGTATTTGGCCAGGTCGGCGAAATACGGCGAAATTGTGTAAGAGCACCGTGGGCACAGGCCCTATTTTGTGCACTGAGGCACTAACAGGAGGCACAGGGTTCACGTGCTCCCCAATGGACCGACTTTTTCACTAAAAAATTATCGGCGACGTCCCTTTTTGCGACTTTTTGGGGGCCCTGCAAAATATATTGACTTAAATCCGGGGGTTGTATTTTCGCGCAATTTTTCGGGGAGGAGAGCCTTTGTTGAGGGGGCCCTGGGGATGCCGTGCCCCCTTGTCGAAGGTCTGGCTGCGTCTCTTGCCGCACTAGCCAAATGTGTGATGTCCAGTTGATGCTCCAAAGGCCTTGGTTGCTCTGCATCCATGAAACCCCAGAGGCGCCTGAGGGGCACTCTCACCTATAGAACTTCGGAGAAAAAAAAAAAAAAAAAGTTCTCTGAATTCATTTAAGACCACGCTTTGCGTGGTCTTTAGATGGAAAATAGTTCCAAAGGGGGAACATGGGTCAAGGGGGAACGCACGCCTGAGGGGGCCCTCTTGCCACCTGAGAAGACACTCTGGCGGCTGACCGCCTGAGGTGGCACTCTGGCCGCCTTAGGGGGTACTCTGACCTAAAAAAAAAAAACTCTGAAGAGCCTCTGATGTGCTCCAAACACTCCTAAGACCACGCTTCGCGTGGTTATTAGAGAGAAAATAGGGCCCTTCGGGCCCTATTTCCAAAGGGGGCCCATTGGCCAAGGGGCACGCACGGACCTTCAAGGGGGGGGGCAATTGCCCCTTTTGCCCCCCCCCTTGGGTACGCCTATGCTGGGATCCAGTGGATAAAATGCAAGAAGATCTTGGATCCCAGTGGATCCCTATGCATAAAATGCATGAGGATCTGGGATCCTTCTGGATCCCTCAGCATAAATTGCTTTAGGATCTGGGATGTCGGTGGAACTCTAATTTAAATCGAGCCTCAGATCTTGAAACACCTGGTTGACTGACATAACAAGAGAAATAGTTTCCAACCAATCAACATATCTCTAATATGCAGAACACAATCATTTAAATTTATTATGTGACCTACTAAAGCTCTCATTAGGTAGGTACCATTTGATTTGAACAATGTACTTGAGTTGTTTTTTCTCCTAATCAGAGCTATCAGGCAGAGCTATCAGGCAGAGCTATAGATCATGCTAATAACTGGGCTACCCATTTCTCATCCTAGAGCACTCAACTCATATGTTCACCTGTTTAACTCACCTGTTAGGTTTTATTGTACTCGCTCACTGCATGAGAAGAGGAAGGAAACCTTGTATGGTAGAGACGCCATCATCATTCATAATAAACTACAGTGTGAGGAATCCTCCAATGTATCTGGTAGCGCCAAAACACTGAGCCAACAGTCCTTTTACCCTCACCATACCTTTCCTGTAGGAATGTTTTGGATCACGTCCACCAGTGACGAAAATCTGCTTCTTTGCATTCAATTAGTGGGATTAGTGGAATAAAGCATGCCTCATCAACATTCAACTGTCAACATTCAAAGCCTCGCCTCACTGCCAAGAGATGCTTATTGCTTATTGACTCAAGTCACAAGCTTAAGCTTATCATGGTCGAGGGGATGCTTTTCATACCAAGAGCAAGTGATCATTTTCCCTGCTCTCCATTACCAAATGTTCTTTGCTTTTCACACTACCCATCATGGCCTCCAGGCTATGTTCTCTAAGGCTCAAACGCATTATTCTAACCCAGAATCACATCGGCCATCAAAGCCGCAACCAGGTACGACCCATGCAATCAGATCCGACCTCACAAACAAGTGCACTGCCAGCGCCCACTGTGATACTGATCCATCCCTTCCAAGTTCTCTGAACGAACTGACTGTTGCCATTGAAGTTGCCCTGCTTGAAGTTGCCCTGACTGTTTTCAGTGAATATTTAATCACTTGGCTACCACTGGCAATGTTTCACGATGTCACGTTTTGAGCAGCAGGCATTGTCTCTGTGTTGCAGGATTGGAGAGGGGCGGCATGTCGCTTACCATGCAGCACATCATCAGCGATGCTCAGACGCTGTGTACGCGACTCAGGGACCATGAGTCTCTGGCCGATCGACTCATATCACAGGCGCAGTCCCTCTACAAGCAGGTGGACGCCATGAAGCAGGTAATGGTCGACAGCAGGATGCTTCAGGTTGTCCTTCTTGGTATCAAAGTGTTGGTATTGTCTATCATACAGAGCACAGGATGACACTGACACAATCAGTGTGGAAAGGTACAACTATATTTCCTGCTTACTGAGTCTGCAAATAACATTGGTGGTTATGGTGCCTGTAAGCCCCAAATCATCATCATCATCATCATCATCATCTTGTATCATTCTGCAATGCCATGCTCTCTAAACTGAGTGAAATGATTGACAATACATTTCCTCCCCTTGTATGATATTCTCGATTGTTTGACTCTCATGGTGACCTGTGTAATTCTCGCCTCATACCTGTCTTGATTGTGACCCCCCCCCCCTAGTAGCTCAAGAGGCGTTCCCTGCCCCTGTGGCTGACCGATGCCCGCTCACTTCCCTCAGTACGAGGAGGAGGTCAGTCAGCTGAATGAGGTGGCGCACCAGAAGCCGCGAGACGCGCTCGTCCAGGGCATTCAGCAGGAGAACAGGCACCTGCGAGAACTGCAGCAGGTCCGTATCCATGACACACACACACTGTCGGCACATGTTGAAAATAATGTGCCGATCTTGGTGATAGAATGACAAACTTTTCGGGTGGTGCTTGTCGCCTACCATGCAGTAAGCGACAGCAGCTAATACCCATATAACGTGTCACCTCTGTCCCTTTGGGTCATGTTCACTACAATGTCCACCATGAACATCGTAGTAAAATTGTATCAATGTTGAAACTCATGTCAACTGAACAAATTTATGTTTAACGTTTATGATTGTGCTTCGGTTTGAGTGGCCGGCAAGTGCAGGCTTATATGACACCCATATGTTCCAAGTTCAAAATATTTATGTACCAAATACTGCAACATCGAAGACTGTGCGTTGACGCAGGACTCCTCTCACTGACGTTACAGGAGAACAAGGAGCTGCGTAACTCTCTGGAGGAGCACCAGAACACGCTGGAGATCGTCATGTCCAACTACAGGAAGCAGGTGACGCAGCTGATGGAGATCAACAAGTCAGATCGGCAGCTGCAGCGCAGTCAGGCCGGGGCCGCCGCATGCCCACAGGTCAGTGAAAACGAGGCCAGAACATGCTACAAAGTCAGACTATAGTCCAAGTGGAACTGTGACGCTCGTCGAGAAATGTGAAACGCGTGGAGACGCTCTCAGCGGGACAGCGCAATGACTGGTCTCAGGGATGAGATGATTGGAGAGCTGCAAAAAGTAACGGAGACTTAAAATCGTGCTACACGGGAGCTGTCTTGAGAAGAAGAAATCCCCAGAGTCCGGACCCCTCTGTCGTGTCACCTCTGTACTCCAGAGTCCGGACCCCTCTGACGTGTCACCTCTGTCCACCAGAGTCCGGACCCCTCTGACGTGTCACTTCTGTCCCCCAGAGTCCGGACCCCTCTGGCGTGTCACCTCTGTCCTCCAGGGTCCGGACCCCTCTGACGTGTCACCTCTGTCCCCCAGAATCCGGACCCATCTGACGTTTAACCTCTGTACCCCAGAGTCTGGACCCCTCTGACGTGTCACCTCTGTCCTCCAGGGTCCGGACCCCTCTGACGTGTCACCTCTGTCCACCAGAATCCGGACCCATCTGACGTTTAACCTCTGTACCCCAGAGTCTGGACCCCTCTGACGTGTCACCTCTGTCCACCAGAGTCCGGACCCCTCTGTCGTGTCACCTTCTGTCCCCCAGAGTCTGGACCCCTCTGTCGTGTCACCTCTGTCCACCAGAGTCTGGACCCCTCTGACGTGTCACCTCTGTCCAAGGCCGCCCCTCTGACCTGTGCCCCTCTCTTTCTACCAGAGCCCGGACGCGGCACTGCTGGAGATGCAGTCGGACAAGATCCAGGAGATGGCGCTGGTGATGCGTCGCGCCGTGGAGCTGGACGAACAGGGCGAACTCCGCGCTCAAGAGGCCATCGCTCAGCTCACTAAGGAGAACAAGGTAAGGCAGGGGCGGCACGAGGGCATATTTCGCGTTGTAATTGATAATATGTCCTGGATCCGGCTTGAGTCATAAGCAAAAGGAGGGCATCTAAGATGCTGGTTACGTCATTGTGTGATGTGTTTTTTAATAGGCTGTTGTAGGCTTGTGGTTTACTTGGCGACTCTAGGTAACACAAGCANTAAGGCAGAAATGAGGTACATGGAGAGCATTGCAGTACTGCATCAGTCAAGCTCAAAATTAAACAACAAGTGGTAAAATCATGTCACTGCAGTTATTACATTATCAATTATATTCCTCTGAATGTGAAAAGGTCTAGATTTATAAAGATACCTAATTGACATTTGCCTATTACTGATAATAAGTCAAATAAATATTTCAAATTTATGAAACGAAAATTATAACAGCAGCAAATCAAGTGTCTTAAATTAGAACCATGATCCCAGAACACAGTCCAGGATTTGGGGGCGCTACATACCGTAACACCATTGGCGCACTTGAGCGAGAATGTGGCGATGTAGGCGATGTTGGTGACGATGGTGGCGTCCTGGGAAGTGTAAGACTCCGCATCGATCTGCGGGCTCTGGCACGCCTCTGCCGCTGAAACAACAATACCAGTCTGTTACTAGGGTTACAGCCACAGGCCCACAGTATCGAACAAATTGTTATCATATACTCCAAAGAGACATTTTTTTGCCCCAATTTTGAAAGCAACTGTTTTAACACTCATGTGCACAAGCATGCTCTTTCTAAGCAGCATGATAAAAACACAACAATGACACCAGTCCCCAGGTTAGCATAGCATTACTCTTAACTAAGTTTGCCAGCAATCAGTGGCAGCTGCTAGGTTTACAGTCGGGTGCTATTAAAAGGTAGGACAAACAATAGATGTCAGCACAATGTGATAGTGTATTTCTGCAGAAAATCGGGTGACAGAGGAATAGCCCCATGTTTTAGCTTGCTCAACCTAAAAGCTGATGAAGGGATAACAAGTTTAACCTTATTAGTGGCAGCAGGGGGGGGGGGATTCTGCCTCCCCTCATATTTTTTCGCGGATATCTCCGAATGGCTGGGAGCAGGCCCATTAAATTTTGAGACTTTTCCCAGAATATATTTCAACACATGGAGTGTTTGTGGCGCAACGTTTGTGGGGGGGTCTAAATCCCTGCTAGGGGTTCAATGCAAAAGAAGAACAACGTATGTTATTATCTAAAAAAAGGTAACATACGTGGGTCTTCCTAGAAACGTGACGTCAGTCTTGGCCATGATTTTGGGCGTGATCTTTGTTCTTAAAAATAAGTTAGAGATATTGAGTTGGTCTTTCATTTAGTTTTTGTTTTATGTAAATCGCTGAATGGATTTTGATGTATAATCAGTCTGTCAAGAAATTGCATGTTTTCAATTGATTTGTTTAGGGACAAAGGAATCGGCATCCAGATGACGTTCCCATCCCTGCATACGTGGTTCTTCCTAAAAACGTGACGTCAATCGAATTCGGTCAAATTGCCGGATGACTCTACCTTCTTATAAGGCCTTGGGCAAACCCGTAAAAATTGCGAACTTCGCGGCGCTAAATAACTTAAGTACCTACTATAACATGGAAATAAATATTGAACTGCTGCAAAGACGTTGTTTTCGTCATTTCAGCCGACCCCCACTTAAAAATTATCGGCGACGCCCCTGCGAGTTGGTTTGAGATAACCGTTATGATTGCTTATATGTGTAATTCCGTAACATACTTGCTACGGAGTATCGCGTTTGTGTGTTGTTGTTTTAGGAAAAAACGCTCTTTTAAGCTCAAATACTACCAAAATAATAAATCCCGGGGAAAAAATCAGGGTACCTTTTTGCCGAAAAAAGTTGCCCCCCCCCAAAAAAAAAAATGGATCTGCCAGTGATAAACTATAATAAATATTGCACGGCAGAGGCAGTTTCAGGAACCTAAAAACGGGAGGTTTACATGAAGTATGAAACGCTTGGCTGCGCCAGTCAATATAGCGATATAAGGGGCATTTATAGCTATGAAGATGCAAAACATACCTTCTCTTTCCATGATTTGCATAATGTATTACATACAAAGTTGCAGCGGCGTGTTAAGGCACAGGAAAAGGGGGTGCCTGGCAAGGTAATGACATTGATTATGGCGCAATACAGTTAATTTAAAATTACATATGCATATATGAGGCAATGAGAGGGAATGAAGTCATTTTTTGCAGAAGCACGCCCAGGAAACGAAGAAAGAGGTTATATTATTGCAAGAAAACTAAGATGCATGGGTCTAGAGTGACAAAGTATTGCAGTTTTCGGATGAACCACGCACCAGAAGGTACTCTACGAATGATTATATGATAATTGGCGAGTCCAGCTAGGGTAAAAGGGGCGGTAACTAATCAACCAATGTGAATTGAAGTTGCAAGTGAAATAGTCACTGTTTACAAAAAATTGAATTATATTTAGTTATAGTTAATTCTATAGCTTATAGTTAGTTACATAGCTTTATTATAGCTATCATAACAGCATAAAATATAAACTATCAAAAGGTATTTCACATCACCAGTTTGGATCCTGGATACGCATATGCTGAAGTTCAACATGCAAAAAGCAACTAATTATGAACAGCAACACATTTATATTGTTTGGAGGCAACTGCCTGCAGTTAATATTGTATATATTTGGCCTCCTTTTTTCACTAACCTGGCACCGCCTATGTTAACACATAAAGTTTACAACTGTTTTGTCTGATGTCAAAATACCGCACCATTTAATTCGTATTAAAAATATGAAAAACGACTTCATCACGCATTTACTATACGCCCCATAAAGTGACCTGCAAACGCCTATGTTTTTTTTAATTCACAAGTCACCGTCATAAATCAATCTCCAATTCAATCTCTATCGATCCCCACTAGTTGCGTTATAAGCAGTTGATAAACATGGCAGCTAAAAAATATATCTGCAATTTGTAGTTTTGCCCCCTGTAGCCCCTATCAAAGATTCAGATTTTTTACGTAAATGTAGATCGTGTTGAGGGTCATCAAATGCAGTTTCATTTTTGAAAATCGGACAGGTGGATCTCAAGATCTCTGGGGGGGGGGGGCAAATCCAGCCCCTGCCACTTATAAGGTTAAATGCAAATACAAAACGATTGGATATAATTTAAAAAGATAATTAAATGAAAAAATTGTAACATAAATGAAATTGAAAAAAAAAATACCTCCCAAAAATTTAGAGTGGTCATTTGTTACATCCCAACGTTGCTAAATGAACAGCGGGTTTGAAACAGTGTGAAACTAATTTTATGTTAGACAAAATATGGGAAATAAACTCTGAAATGAAGAATAATAAAAATCAGAAAAGACAAACATTCACTGAAAAAGGACACATACATACCAATTGAAACTCCAACCAGTCCAAACACAAGTGCCAGGCAGAGCATATTCATTTTGGTTGACTTTTTGGAGTTCTGCAAATAAAACGAAGTCATGTTAATGCAAATACACCAAGAATGTGAAATGTCACTCTTGATAGCATGGTAAATGAACAATCAAACACAGATCACATACCAAGGTAGTGCAAATTTAATGAGACAAACAAGATTCTATACCTTAAATTACAAGTAAGCATTTATAATACAGCAAAAAGTAACTATACATCAGCTATCATGGAAAGGACATCAATTGGTTCTTCAGCTATAATTATTATCTATCAACTTTGAAAGAATGATCACATTGCAATAGCTGTTTTCTCAATAGAATAGAGCACAGATCATACCCAACCTATAGCAGGATATATTAGATATATAATGTTCTGCAAAATCATAATCCATAGTCTGATGAGTTTTCACTTTTTGGTAATATCCTATTGAAATTGTGATACTTCTATATCCTACAGCTAAGTACCTAAACACTACCTCCCAGTCATAAACACTAGCAGTCCAATGATTTGCTATTCTTTGTACATTTATTAAATTAAATTGTATGAAGGGTATCAAAGTAATAAGTACATGCAAACACAACTTCCAAAGTCCATTAAGACAATAACTATATTGTTAATTTAAAAGGGTGTGCCTACTCTTTTGAAATGTCAAATATTATTTTTATTACGGGTACGAAGCCTATTGCTTTGATTATTTGGTTATGATAAAAATTCACAGTTCTGTGAGCCCCTTTAGTTGAATTTTTACTTAGTATTCTGTTTGCATTTGGTTTTGTTTCCAGAAACTCAAAATGATCATCACTATAAACAGAGTAGCGAAGATGCTACCTATAATGGCGCACTGGCCAAAGCTAACATATATGCTAAGCGTTGTAATTTTTAAGAGGCAATACTTCTAGTGCTAAAAGTCTTCTGGCGACTATTGAAAATAATTCTACTGCCAGTATGTGATTGGGCGACTTTGGAATATCGTCAGCAACTAAAGTGATTCTGGGGAAATGAAGTACATGGCAAAATTCAGAAAAATATGTTCTACAGACTAGTGTTAACAACTCCACATGACCAATGTGAGTAGGCACACTCCCTTTAAGACTTAAAAGCAGACATGATCCATGCATCCAGGCTTTTTTACCATTGAATGCGGACTGTGACATCGGACAATGCACTATAGCACTTAGGTACATTGCAACATATTGCTTCATATAACTCCATCCATGCATTGCAACATATAACCCCATCCAGCCAGCGGAACTAGGCTGGCCCGCTGTACTGACGTTATAAAACTGCAGCTCAAGTCACGGGACTCGACAGGCATTGTGGCACAATATTCTATGACCGATATGGTGCTCCCACTCCAGGAAGAAATTGTAAGGTAAGGGTACAGAAAAGTGTCTGGAAACATGCAGAATGCCCAAGTAAATAAATTAGTGGTGACAAAGTTAAGTTTTGAAACATCTAAAAACACTAGGCAAAAATTGCTAGTTTGACCAATGACCAAAAAATATGTGCAAGTGCATTGTGACTCAAAATTAAGTTTTAACCACCCAGATGTTCAATATTCCCCCTGAAATTAATGCAATATTCTTTCTAAGTGCATCAATTTTGCGATCCCTTGGCTCACCTGAATCAATTTTTTTACTCAAATTAAAATCACTGTATCAAAAATATTGAAGCAGTGACAGCACCACTGATTTAGTTTTATTAAATACTTTGTCATAATAATCTCTGTATTTAGTTATTAGGTACATCACAAAATTAGTTAAATTAACTTTACAAATATAAACAATAAACAAATATATATGAAAATTACAGAAGCACATTTTGTGATTTGTCGCCACATGACATCTCAATTTTTCAAGAAAAAAACTTGCATCAAAAGTTTAAGTCATGACCAGCATGGATAGTTAATGGTTTTGCGTCAAATGGTAATATTATTTTTAGAAGACTGGCCATTTTACGTGAAAACTAGGTGTTTTTAGTCACAGTGTAAGGTTGTCAGTAAATGCATATTTTTTCCCTTTAGTCGTGTCTATGACAAGCTCCGCCAGATTTGGGTAAAAAATTAAAAGTAAAAAAAATATTATTTGGACATAGCACCAACAACTGACCTGGGATTCAAAATTAATTAGCTAGGGACGTGTCACCTGAGAACAGACGCTGGTGATGAGCCAATGGAGATAAATAACTGAATGAAACGTTCCTAGAGCACAGAAGCCAGTCACAATTCACTATACAGTGCACAAAATTAAAACCGACGAGAACAGAATGATAAAAAATATTCACAAATTAATAACTATTGATTACCTTTGACGTGGACAAAATTTATCCACCACCGAAAGCCCTTCAATGCCGGTACACAAATAATCCTGCGCAATAAATGCTTCAAGTGCGTCAGAAATGCCTCAAGCAATATAACATTCCGCTATCAGCAGCACAGTTACACCAATGAAATGCAATGTGGTTCAAGTGAGCCAAGTTCATTCGAGCTCATTCTGTTAGCACAAGCGTTTATAACTGGCTAAAACAAGGGATGAACCGCGTCGACAGCTTTCACAGCACGTCGCTCTGACGTCACGGAAACGTGGCTGAAGTCGGCGTCTACATGGCAGGGGCGTTTCTAGACTGCTGTTTAGGTGGGTAAAGTTGGACCGGACCAGTTTGGAGCGAGAGTTTGTTAAATTTTAAGTGACATTGCATGCATTGAAACTGAACTTGAAAGACCTCCACGCTGAAATGTCTCCATTTGACAGTGGCGGATCAGAAGTCATTTTTACTTTGTTTTAATTTACTTCCTTTGTTGGGGGGGGGGGGTATTTCGCTCCCACTAGCGAAACTTTATGAAATCGCTTGGGGGGCCCTAATGTTAATTTTATAGATTTTAACTCAGTTCTTACCATGCAACGCCATAGGCCTAACGTTACAATTTGACATCATTGAGGGGGGGCTCGGGCCCTCCCCCAAGAGATATTAAGTTCCACCCCTGCGCTCCGCATTTCGTCGTCGAAAAGTTTTTTGGGGCGTCGGGTCGTCAGATCAGAGCAGGGGCTGCTGTCCCTGCCTGCGTCAGATCAGAGGCGGTTCCAGCCACTTGGTTTGGGGGGGACATTTTTTTTGCACAAATGAGAAAGGTACTCCCATTTTTTTATCCGCGGATTTGGACTTCTCACCGTATTGTCACTTCGATATAAAATAACAGTGAGAAAAAACACTTCAGGAAAAAAAAATCGAGAAAAAAAAAATCGGAGAAAAAGTTTAAAATCGTATCAAATCGACATTAACAGAACACAACTTTCCGTAGCATATACAGTGAGATACCATGTAAGTAATAATCAGGTTTATTTCATACCAACTGCGCAGGGGCGTCAACCGATCAGTGGCGGATCTCGAGGGGGGGGTCACGGGGGTTCATGACCCCCCCCCCTTGGCCGTGAAGGGGCAGCCAACGCGCCGGGGCACAAGGGGCACCAAAGGCACCGCAAAAATAAAGCAAAAAATTCCGCGCCGCGTAGCGGCGTGGAATTTTTTTGCTTTGCGTGAAGGGGCACCAACGCGGTGCTCTGCGTTACTGCACCACCACGCCGAGGCACCAGGGGCACCACCAAAATAAAACAAAAATATGCGCTGCTACGCGGCGCAAATTATTCAGTGTTCTTGTAACATGGGCACCAGCCGCGCGGTGTACAAAGGGCACCACCGCGACGGTGTAGCAGGGGCCCACTGCGCTGGTGTACAGGCACCACTGCGCTGGTGTAACCAGGCGGCACCACTGCGCTGTGTACAGGGGCACCACGTGTTTATGTGCCTGGGCACCACCACGTTGTGATCAGGAGCCCAGTGTACGCCAGGGGCACACATATTATTGGCCTTGGCAACCACGCGCCCGCGTGTAACAAGGGGCCACAACGCGACGGTGTAGCAGGGGCACCTCTGCCCTGGTGTACCAGGGGCACCTTTACTGCGCTGGTGGTACCAGGGGCACCACAATTGTTTAATTTGGCCTTGGGCCACCACCGCGCCGTGTACAGGGGCACACCGCGACGTGTACAGGGCACACTGCGCTGGTGTACCAGGGGCACCACGTTGTTATGTGGCCTTGGGCACCACCACGTTGGTGTATCAGGAGCCCAGTGTACCAGGGACACCACTGCGCTGGTGTACCAGGGGAACCACATTGTTATTGGCCTTGGCACACCCGCCGTGTACAAGGGTTTTGCACAACCGCGACGGTGTAGCAGGGGCACCACTGCGCTGGGTTACCAGGGCCACCACTGCGCTGGTGTACCAGGGTAACACAATTGTATTTGGCCTTGGCACACCGCGCCGGTGTACAAAGGGCACAACCGCGCCCGGCGATACCAGGGCCAAACGCGCGGTGTACCAGGTGGCAGGGGCACCACCGTGCCGGTAGCGGCACTGTGGGGGCGAGGGCAGGTCACCGGGCACCATGCCCCCTTGAATCCAGGAGGCCTGGTGTCCCTGATCCTGGTGCCCCCATTGCATTGCGAAAACCCACCTATTTTACGCGAATGGGGTGCAAAATTAAAGAAATCTTCAATTTATTTCAAACATCGATCTTGACTATTAGAAAAACACTTCTTTTCATAATGTCAACAATCAGCCATATTCCGCACCGATTCAGGACAGAAAAGGACGGTACATTATTAATTTTATTAAAACTATAATTGTACTCTCCGCAAGTCAAACGTGGCTCAGCAATAACAGATATTCGAAAGTAGTCGCGTAAGATTACTGTATAGCCTCTGCCCGGGTGTAGAAGGCCCATATTCTTGACATTTTTATTTATGGCCCGCAATCACATTCCTTCGACAAAAAGTCAAATATATTCGGCTGGAGAGACGTTTCAGCCCAGAAAACTTGCAGATAGGGTTTTTCAACACGGGCTACAAAACTGCTATCTCAGTTCAAAACCCATGTTGAAAATGAACTATTTCCTTTTTAAGATATATAAAACGCGCCACATGTGCGTCCTGTTAAATTATCGATGTCACAATGTTTGTTGACTCGTTTTTATCGTGAACGAACCCATAGGGACCACTTTTTAAATTATGTACCTATTTTCATGGCTGGAAATCCATGAAACGTTTTTGAAATTGGTAAGTAACTGCACCAAAGCTGTTATAACTTAATGATAAAAAAATAAATAAACAAAAAAATGAAAAAATGCATTTTTGTGCCCCTGCGCCGAAATTCCTTCTATCTTTGCGGTGGAAGAATCGCATGCAAGTGGCTGCATTGGTGCCATTGGGCTGATACATATAGGTTATAGAACCCTTTTAATAGGGCCTAGTTATCAGACCAAAAAATAAAACAACAAAATCCGAGGCTCTACCCGGCGCAAATTAATCAGTGTTCTTTTCCATTACAAAAAGGTATAATATAGACTGTACCCACTAGGGGGAGGGGGTAGGACATGGGGCCATGGACCCACATTTGGCCTTAAATGGGGGCAACATTTTTTTTACCCCACCTTTGGCTTCCAAACATATTTCCTCGTTTTGACCCGCATCCTGGTTCCGAAGCAAAAATTCGTTCTCCAGCCCGTTCAAAACTCAAATTTTGGCGCCGCTTCGCGGCGCAATAACAGTTGTATGCAGGGAAGGATTCAGGGGGCACTGGCTATGCCCTCCCCCCCAAAGGTCCTGAAACTATGATTTGTCCTCCCCCACCGGTCGGACAAATGGTTGGCTTCTGCAAATTTATCGTAACAATTCCCTTTGGAGCAGTCAAAATATAGGTACCCTCAGTCAAAAACGGGAAAATTCGCGCCGCTTCGCAGCACATACATACATGACACAAATTTTGCAGTTATATAAATTTTGAAAATGGGAAAATGAATTGCATGAAGTGTGTGGCATAGCGGTAATTGCTGGCCCCAGGGACCAATATTTTTGCATCATGCTGCGATGTGCAACCAGGAAAAGGGTTACCTCTACAACTTGGCTCAGCTTGGCTCTACTCACGTTGTGGTTTCAATATTAAAACTTAAATTTCCGTGACCTAAAATAAAAATAAAATAAAATCACGCCACTTCGAGGCGTCACATCAGTGACCATCGTCATAACGAACCCATCGTCATTCTTTCCGGTTCTTCGTAACACTGAATTGAGTGAATAACATTTTTAGCTTCTTATCCTCTACACCAACTACCGGTATTTTTAGGTTTTATCAGGCAAATCGGTAAAAAAATTGCGCCGCTTCCCGGCGCTATATAACATCTGCCTATACCTACTATAACAGAAAAATCAACATTAAAATGCTGACAGGATTTACATACATACAAAAAATTGGGTACATCTTTTCCGTCATTTCAGCCGACTCCCCACTCAAAAATTATCGGCGACGCCCCTGCGTACAGTTGCAGACGACGCGCTCCCTTCCCCTACCCCGGTCAACAAATTTATCGCTGACGGTCTGCTACCCCAAGCCCCTACCCCCGCTCACCATCTTTTGGGAAACATGCCAATGGATTGACCCCTCCCCAAAAAAACATAAAAAAACAAAATCAGTCCTTGGTTGTATGGGTGTCTATTTTGCGTAAATACCAAATGTAGATGAATTTAAGGGCAGCTTTTCTGTCAAATTTTTCTCAAGCTCCTCCCCTCGCAAAATCCTGTACATTTTTTAGTTTAAGAACATTTTTGAAGTCCGCACGAGACAATCATGATAATACACATTCATGATGATACACTGGTATCGCATGCATTACCTTACCTACTGCTAGTAGCCATTAAAATGTATTGTTCGTAAAAACGGCTATCCCATGGTCACGAAACTTGACTACCACCCTGGTCGATTCTCTATCATCCGTCTGGGGCCGTAGCGTCATTTTCTGCAAATGATTGGTAGGGCTTCAATGCTACCTTTACAGATATTAATGTCATTCTTATCATTCAACGCCATAGGCCTAATGTTAAAATATAAAATTATTGGTAGGGCCCTGGCCCTACCAGGCCTATAGAAAACGGACACCCATGACGGCTCTTGACTGTTACAAATGATCATATTTAGCACCATCCGCGGCACTTTAAATTATTAAGTAGGGTAACAACTGATTTGCAAATATTAAATAGGGATAGGAACGTTTTGANCACTTTAAATTATAAATAGGGTACAACTGATATTGCAAATATCTAAATAGGGATAGGAACGTTTTGAGAAAAATGTATTTTTTATAAAAAAAATGCTAAAATAGGGGCACCCTCAAAATATAGTGGACGAAATCCGATGAGTTTACAGATTTGGGTATAGGTAGGGGCACCACTGCACTTGATGACCCCCCCTTGGAGATTTTCTGGATCCGCCCCTGCCCACCATGCACACGATGTTTTCGTTATTTAGTAATTTTATAGTTTTTAATTATCTGCAAGTCCGACATTGCATCACAAGATGATTATGCAATTTAAAACTTGCGGGACTCTTTATTATTACGCACTGTTCGTTCAGGTTCTGTGGTTTTCTTATCTCTCTTTTCTCTGGTTTGCAGCGATGATAATTTGATCATTGATGGTGTCGTGTATGAATTTTGGCATGACAATTCATGAAAAATATACAATTTTTAGAAAAAAATGTAGCTGTAACTGTCGTTGGAACAAAACATTTCGTTAAAAATGATAAAATATTGCTTATTTAACCAGAAATATGTCATAAGTGAGCAGTTGTATTAGCATAAATAAAAGAGATGACTGGCTCTGCCTCAGCAAGTACTGCACTGTAGAAAGTAAGTAGGTACGTGGTATCATCACCGCGCAGTGCGCACTTTGAAATGTCCTTACATGCAGAAAAAGTCCTTTCCAGAAAAAGGTGGTTACGTTTTTCTTTTACAACCTCAATACGTACGTTTTACTATGTAACTTAATCATTCTGGGAAGACGAAAATACGTATATCTAATCCTTTTCAACACCGACATCCATTCAGCGCGGTTCACCACACGTAGTGACACACATACCATATTACCATAATCGCCCAAAGTCGGGACGTCCACTGCCCCGATCTTTCTCCGGCGGTAACCAAATTCGACTCATCGGCGACACGCCCCCCCCCCCCCTCCCGGCCGGCCGGCGAATCGGGTCAATCCGGTTAAAATCGATCGACGCCGAGGCCCAAAACAGGCAGCACACGACAACAGATGGGCGCCACAGCGGCTCAGACAGATGTGTAGACGACCACGGGGGTCTGTCGAGCGTTAGTTCGTACTAGCACAGAGGCGGACACAGGAGCACATTGGGAGTGCTTCTTAGCAGAATATCAGTACAACACCGAACGGCATGTTCTTCCGATATCGCATCTGAGGAAATGGAGGGATACGTGTCTTTGCATATCACGCGCACTGGAGGGGGACACTTTTGTGCCCCCCCCCCTATTTGTTTTTCGTGAATATCTCGAAAACGAAGTGGCGCAGGGCAGTACCTAGTGTTTGTGCGACATTTCGGCAACACAATAGCGAATTCGTTTTGACGTAAAAAAAATCGGAAATCCGTCGGTAATTTGAGTTATATGGATTTAATTCCAAAATGGCGGCCAGAATCGAGATCCGGCGAAAGCGATTATCTTCGGAACAAACAGTCAGATCGGACGATTTCAAACGCCATTTGTTTAGCAATTGTCCAGTTCATCCCCTAACAGAACTTCAGACACATTGCTTTTGACCAGTGACGTGACAGAGGTCAAATCCCCAAAATGATGACATTTGGCCCGATTTGACCTTCGTGACCCCGTTTGACCTTTAATATATTGACCTAAAGTCACTAAAATTTTAGAAAATGTAGCTTAACATAGCACCTACCTACTCTGTAAGTTTGAACGTTCTAGCTCTTTTTCTTTCTGAGATATCACGGGGGGCACTTAAGTCCCCCCCCCCCCTACAGGGCGTGTTAGTGGCATACCCCTCTCCAGCGCGCGTGATATTGTTCTTTCTTATTTAACGTCATACTTACGAGCAGGATAAGGATTGAGACGCAGGTGGTCGGAAGATTATATGGCATACGACAGAGGCGGTGAAAGAACGGAACAGGGGAGGCGGCGGTTTCCTAAGTAGACTTCATCGAAATTGAACGTTACTTAGGGTCACTAAATGGACAAGAACACATTCCACGAGTCTTGCGATTCTCTGCATGTGCGTCAATCGTGCACGTGCAAAGTGCATATGTCCTGCATCCGTGGTTCTTTGTGTTTTCGAAAGCCCAATATGACTGGCCTTTTCCGCTATTAACCTTTAATGACGTTCCTTTATGCGTTCCGGCATAGCTACAGCCCGCCGTCTTTAAGGATTCATAAAACGATCGCTACACAGCGCATGCATGCACGATCAATACGCGTTCCGCCGCGTGCCGATTTGTGGCTTGGTGCCGATGTGTGGCTTGCTGCCGCCAGTGTCACAACAAGTCCGCAAGGTATGCAGCCTGGGCCGGTGGCAGCGAGTAACCGAATGACACGCTGGTGATAGGCAGACCCGACTGTAAGGAATGCAGATAATGGGAGCACCGCTGGAGCAGATCTCCACCGGATGTGGGTAGTAGCGGCTCACGCTGGCGTTATTTGTGTATTTCAGGACAAATAACGACGGAGTTCGACCAGGAAGCCGTAAGGCTCGACCCAGAAGCCGTACGCAGTAATATTTTGTAATACAATATTGACTTCTGTTTTGAATATGAACAGCAGTAGTTTTCGTTTAAATGCCTGTATCTTTAGTTCGTGTTCTGGGCTTGGCTTCCACCGCAGGGTCGTCCGACCGAGCGAGCTGCAGTTCTGGGTAGCGTGCAGCCTGAGCTCTCTGATGGCCTAACATAGCAAACACAGGCGTCAGTCGGACAGCCGGCGAGCGTGGCCCGTCCCAGACTGTGTCAGTCAGGAATCGTTCGACCGTACCCTGTCCCAGACCGTACCAGCCACGAATCCATCCGTGATGCGGCGGCGACCGAGCTTTGTTGGCCGCAGTAGACCTCTGCTGTTCCCGCTGCGACGGCGGCAGCAGAGCCTCGCCTCAGCCAGAGCGCTCCAACTACATGGCAGGAGTTGGTAACAGGGCCGTGTTGTGCGGTTCTTATGTGGCGTAGTTTTATCAGGAAAGTTGATAGGGAGAGGGGCTAGCTTGGATATAAATCGCTTAAAGTACCATACAAATTAACAAATAATACATATCTTTCTCTCAGATTAGACCCACTTCCAGCGTCAAAGTTGGGAGGATAGCTGGAAGCCCCCCCCCCTCCCCAACTAAATAGGATCATAATACACCCCTGTTACGGTTACAACATGGGCCACACCATGCATCCTCATCCTCCACACCGGAGACTGGACCGTACTTTTGCAAAGGCATATCCACGCACAAGAGAACCACGAGTCTGAAGATCCATCCAGAGCCTGGCTATCACCTGTCTGCCTCCCCACAGAATGCGTTAAAGGACGGCGGCTGCAGGAAACTCGAGTCGCACGCCACCAGCGCCGTAAGTGGCCCAAATGACGGGCATTTCCTGTGCTGCAACACGTCAACGGCCTCCGGACTGCTCCGGGGCCAGTGGTTAGGGAATAGTTAGTGCTGGGGTGGAGTTGCGACCGCACCCATTACAAACTGACGCTCCACCCCGACCGGCCCTTCCGAGACGGCGGCCTCTGAGGGGAAGGGGAGGGATGCAGCGTCACCGCCATGGGTCGGCAGCCGGGGGATGGGGATGGGGATGGGGTGGGTGACGAGGTCGGGGAAGACGAGTAACGGTCGTGACGCCAGACCGTGTCCTCTGGCCGACGTGACACCAGACAAACACACAGAGACTGGGTGCAGATTCCAGCCCGTCTGGACGCAGGAATCTGCACCGTCCCGTCTATGTGACTGGCTCTCTGGCTGTGCGCTGCTGCCGACCGTAAAGCTAACGGGAAAACACAAGGTAATGTGGCTTGATAGCCTCAATGTGCTTTAGCGCCCCCAACCCCCAACCCCCCAAACCCCCAACACAAGGTAATGTGCTGATGAAGAGAAATGACCCCGAACCGAATATGCACTGGACTATGCAGGTGACAGATATCGGGCTGTCGTCTGAGTGTATAACATATACAGGACTCGGGGACAGACCCATCTGCCTCGCTTCAGTGGCGCCAGCCTGCCTTCTGCCCTTCTGGTCCGGACAGCGACACAGAGCGGGCCGGCCGGGACTCACGGAGCGGGTCGGGGCCGGGAGTAGGCGTCAATCACAGTCAATCAAAGGCAGCGGGCGCGGCGGCAGATTATTTCATCATCCGTCCCGTCAGCCGCTCCGGCGAGGACCGGCCTGGCGAGGCCCGGTGAGGCCCGGCGGAGGCCCGGCGAGGCCCGACGAGGCCCGGCGAGGCAAGGCGAGGCCCGACGAGGCCCGGCGAGGCCCGGCGAGGCCCGGCGAGGCCCGGCGAGGCCCGGCGAGACGGCAGTAGTGCAGTGGGAGCAGCCGGCGGTGTGCGAAAATTATCCAATTAGGCGCTCGTATTCAACACATCCTGCCCTGCTCCGTCCATGCTCCGTATCTGCTCAGCCATTATGGAAATTGGCAGTCCCTGTGGGCTATGGGAATTGGGAACCAGAGTTATCGAATCACAATATGGTAAATAAAGTCCGTCTGACTGAACGGTGGGGTGCTTTCTCATTAGGCAAGTCGATCATGACATGCGTTTTAGGACATATTCTTACTGTATTTATTACAGAAAATTCCTTCATACAATGAATTAAACAGTGGCGGATCCAGAGGGGGGCAGGGGCCATGCCCCCCCCCCCCTTGTGGCAGAGCCTCTGGTTCCTAGCCAATATCAAATTTACAATAAAATTAGCTTGAGCTGGCGTTTGTTTTGCTGAAAAATGAGCATAAATACCATAGTCCACAACAAATAACAAAGCGAGTTCACTACCATGATAAGAAGCTTTGTCCTTTAGTTTTATTTGGCATAATGGTATGGCAGCATCAGCAGGTAGCAGTACCTATTATCTTCATACAACGCATTCTGTTCAGGCGCGGATCCAGGATTTCGGTCAGGGGGAGCGCCATACCAAAAGTTGAAGCCCAACTGAAAACTCTATAGAGATAGTGGAAGGCGCATTGGCCGGAATACTTGTCTAATGACCGGCGGGCCATGTGGGATCACAGAGCAGTCGGCGGCCAGTGTTAAAGGATAGGCGGGCGGCACCAGGCTGACAATTTTACAATCTATTGTAGCGAACTACTAGTCGTAGAGCAATTATGACTACAACCACTAAGTGTTCCAATTGAGATGCAGAATGATCTTATGACTTTTCATTTTTTATTTTTTATTTTTGCCACGAAAAAAATATTTTCGCCCATAGAATTATTCGTTAATTCAATTGGACATTGTGTGGTATCCATTTTGCTACCACCAGTAGTTCGCTCCTAATATATTGTTAAAATGTCAGCTGGTGTGGCTCTCGCCCGCCTATCCTTTAAACACAAGGCCGCCGACTGCTCTTGTGAGTACCAGTGAGGCCGCCGTCATTAGAACAACTCGGCCAATGGGGTCGCAGCGGCATAGCTACCCTGTGCGTTGAGCCCTACGGCGCACCGCCACCATAGGCCGAGACCGGCTCAGGGGGGCGTGCCCACGCCCCCCCCCCCCCTTCCCTGGATCCGCGCCTGCTGTTGATCAGGTGCTGGGCTTGAGCCTCGGTGTCTAAGCCCGAACTTCAACAATCGAAATTCACGCAAGTATTGTTATATCCATGAATCAACCAGGCACGATGTAAATTAGTCAGGTATGTGTCATTTGAAATAAAAATAATAAAAAAATTACGAGGTGTGCCACATACCGCACCAGTGTTTTTTTATCAGTAGATATTCCGCCGTTCGGACTCTAGCAAGGCTGTTTAAACGGCTCTGGTACGGTAGTGCTTTCGTGAAACTGAAATTGTACTTACGGACGATGACGGCTTTAGCATTTAGACGGTTCGTTTTTTCTTGCACTTCTTTCACACGGTTCCGCAGGGTCCCAGCTCTGTTATAGACGGTCTCGAAATCCTTGTGGAGGTCGTGAAAAATGTCCTCCGCATGAAGCACAAGACTGGCGAGCTGCCGCAGCACGCCGGACAGCGTCGTGTTGATGATAGCCTCACGCTCATCTCCAATAGGAGTTTTTAGCGGCGCGTTGCTCAAATTAACAGGAGACACGCATCGCGCATATAGCGGCATAGCGGTAGCAAAAGCTTAAAAGCGGTCCAATCATAAGCATACGCACTCCACTTGCCCCAAAACACAACTCATCACCCCACCGCTCCGTCCATCACAAAGAATCCACTGTCAGAAACGCGACATTCACACCTCCACTTATCCACATTCACGCCATTATCACCCAAACTACACACAGGCGGAGGCGCAACACCACCCCTCGCACTCCAACCTCGTGTATGAAGCGCGCTTGTTTACGATTTGCACGAGGCACGAACGGGAGGGGCAGCTGGATAAGATAGTGATGAAGTACATGTGTCTGATACTTCTTAAGGAAGTACATTCACAAACTAGTATTATATTAAATGATACAGCCTTAACGAAAGCCAGCAAATATTATTATGAATGTTATTAAATTTGAAAGGGTAAGACAAATTTCCATAATACGCAATCATCAAGTACGCAAAAAGGTAAAAAAAATCATTACGCACATTCAAAACATTATTATCTACGAAGAGCGCTTTGTTTCAAAATAAAATCAAAATATACACTTTCCAAAAATAGTATATCGCATGCTTGAAACTTTCGACTTAAAATAAAGCTACTTGGTATACCAAAATGGCAACGCAACATTTAGTTCCCATCACTATAGCGTAAAACTTTACGGTACTCGGATGTGATGTTGACATTTGCATGGTATAGGTGGCGCTGATATCGAAATAAATATTGACACAGATGGCGGCACTAGGCAGATCATGTCGGAGGTTCCGACATCGGGCGTTGCTCGGGCGTTGCTTTGCTCGGGCGTTGCTCGGGCGTTGCTCGTGAGGGCTTTGTCCAAGACTGCGTTTGAGCAAGGGCGGCGCCAAAGGGGGGACGGGGGGACGCGTCCCCCCCATTGGTTTAGGATTCTGACATTACGCCTATGGACGTTGCATGGAAAGCATCGACTTAAAATGCCTCTGCCCCCCCCCCCTACTTTCGGAAGGTGGCGCCGCTCTTGCGTTTGAGCCTGCTAGCGAGCATCACTAATGGAGCTGCTCCAGCGCCACTGGCAGATCTAGAGCGGTGGCTTGTGACGGTTCGGGGGGGGGGGCAGCAACCCCAAAAAGTTTCATCAAATTCCAAGAATTAATCGGATTTTGCTCCCTTATATGCATTGTTTTAAAATATACTCTCCTTTAAAAAAGTTGCGTAGATGTCCTTCTAAACCAAGAAATGTCTAAATATGCACCGATTTCAGACAGTCGGGGGGCAATGGGCATTTTCCCCTGATGCCCCCCCCCCCGAGACGCGGATCCCAGAGACGGTATGGGCTTGTACCCCCCCCCCCCGTCTCTCTGAACCGGGTTTGCCTATGGCGCGCCCGGAGGACGCAACCTTTTGTGTTGCGCCCCCCTCCCCTGACCGAAATCCTGGATCCGCGCCTCGTCGTCCGTGACGTCCGTGACCATGACCTCAATCGTTACCTCTGATCTTAGAGGTCAAATTTGAAGTCAAACGACGGAGTACAGCATAACGTCCCGAATTTATTGTCGGATCCTTTCCAAAAAGATCTCAGATGATAGCCAGTGTCCATAAATAACGTCCATGCTCGTGATCTCAATCGTGACCTTTGACCTTGGAGGTCTAATCCGAGGTCAAACGACCGGGTCCAGCATAATATCCCGAATGTATTGCTGGATCACTTCCAAAGTGGTCTTAGGTGATAGCCAGTGACCATATGTAACGCCATGACCGTGACCCCAACCGTGACCTTTGACCTTGAAGGTCAAATTCGAGTTCAAACGACGGGGTACAGCATAATGTCCCTAGTTTATAGCCGGATCCCTACCAAAGTGATCTCAGCTGAAAGGTAGATCTAACGTTCGTGACCATACCTTAATCGTTACCTTTGGGCTTTGACCATGGATGCCATTTGTTATGTCTTTAGTTAGTTGTTCACGCGTAACCGGTAACGGGCAAAACGCCCACTAAAAGGTGAAATAATCAGTTAAGAACAAAAGCAGAAATACAAGTAAAAGCAAAAAATAAACACTTATATTAAAACGAGAAAAAAAATAGGTAGGCACATGAAACACGATCAAGTATACTAAGCTACTTACGATAAAGCATGAGCTGGGTAAAATGTTACAAGATGCTCGATCTGCCTATGCATGAGACCCTATACCACATTCGAGGTCAAACGGCCGGGTACAGCATAACGTCCCAAATTAATTGCCGGATTCCTTCCGAAGTGGTCTCAGATGAAAGTCGGGGTCCATATCTAACGTCCGTGACCGTGACCTTAATCGTGACCTTCGACCTTGTAGGTAAGATTTCGATTTATGTATTAACTGACGCGTATCACAAACTGGCAAAACGCCCACTAACAGGTAAAGTCATAAGATCAGAATAAAATCAGAAATAGCAAAAATCAAAACATCCATAAAACGATAATGGAATAAAATAAATATACACATGAAACCCGATGAAGTAGGTATACGATATGCTATCTTTTTTCAAGCATGAGGTGGGTAAAATCGTACAAGATGTTCTATGTGCCTCTGTAATGTATGAAACATTTTACATTGCCATCAGGGTGGTAAAAAAACGCCTTAGGTGGCGCCACCAAATTCTTGCATGGAAAAAAAAATTGGCCCCCAGTGACAAGTATCGATGCAAAATCACTGGTGAATAAAAAACGACTTAAAAGTTGGTTTAGAGTTAGTTAAACCGCGGGACAATGGGCCTCGGGAATTTCCACGTCCTGCTGAGGGGTGTTTCAGCCACCCTTCTAACTTGGCTTCTATGAGACGTAGACCAAAACCAAAACAGTGTTGTCGTCAGAAATCATTTAGAAACTTTTTTTTTGCTCAGGGTCAAAATTTTTGCCACCAGTAGGTCATCAAAGATACAATTTCCAGTTTTAGGACCTCGCTCCAGAGACCCCCAATATATCTTCGGAACCATGCTAGTTAGGAGCACAATAGGAAAAAAAGCGAGTGAGCTTGTTTAATTTATAATCTGGCAGTTGGTTCCTCAATTCGGAGATCAAGGTACCAATAGTTAAGGATATAGAGGTCATAAAGGTACAAAATAATGTTATTTTACCAAAATGATTTTTGCAAATAACTTGTTTACCTAAAAAAGATAGCAAAATACAGTTTAAACCATCGTGTTTGTCTTGTCAAGGCGCTGTTAACCCTATTCCCTGCGGGCGGCTGAAATTACGTTAACCTGCAGGGAGGCAGATTCTGCCCACCAGAAGATCTCGAGACCAGCTCGGGCCGATTTTGGATGGGCGAAACATCATTCGATTCGTTGTGGTTAAACTCGCTCTTTTTGGACCCTGAAATTTATTTTTTGCTCAAAAAGGACGGAGGGGCAGGGCAAAAATAGTGGCAAAAGAAATTTGTGTTTTTTGAAAGCCATTGCGGCCATGGTTAGATTCGACCATATTTCTATGCACGAAACTTTTACGAGCTTCCAACGTCTCTCCTTCAATATATGAAAGGAAAAATCACAAAAATGAAAAATCAAAACATAGAGGGGATTTTCTGATAAAAAATATGTGCTGTTCGTGCATGTTTTGGGACGATAGGAACTTCACATGTGGGCTTGCTGCTGTAATTTTGTTAAATGCAATATATTGGGTATAGCGGATCAGGTTTAAAACACCGTACAATTGGGTTACGGGCACCATTTGCGAAACGCCTTTTTTCATCTTACTAATTTGAAGTTGGGCCTAATTTGACGGAGGGATGTCGCCTCCCATTTTATGTCCCTGAGTGCGGCCCTCTGCCCCCCAAATAGGTATAATCCAAGTGTGTATATGTATATAAAAGTGACATAGTTTCTGACGTTTTAATCCCACAAACTACGAAGGAGGTATGCGCCGCACAACCGCATTCGTAACGACCTCCCCAATACATGGAGCCTGGGCCGCCTTCTGCTTGGTCCGATGTTTTCAAAAATTAGACACAAACACGCGTGATTCATCTAGAAAAGCTTCTTGGAAAGTTTCAAGACGCAGTAGACGTAACGGTCAGAAACCGGCGTGCGAGAAAACTATCGGGGCGACCGGCTAGGCTGCATCGCGGCGGCTCGCTGGTAAAATGTAATAGGGGCCGTCGGCGGCCCCTATCGCTATAACATGGGATGGCTGCCGACCCGGCGGCGGCCATAGGCTATAAACGCCAACCTAGATTACGTTAAGCCTGCGGGGTGAGGTAAGATTCTTCCCTCCAGAGCATTCAGAACCGCTCGGCGATTATGGGAGCAACATCAGTCGATTTGGTTGTGACAACATTCTATCTTTTGATTTACTGAAATATATTTTTTTGTTCAAAAATAGGGGGCCAGGGGGCAACAAATTATTAACATTTTAGTGTGTGTTTTTGAAAGGTCTTTGCGGCCATGTGATGTAGACGATTTATGCACGACGACGTTTTCGAGTCTTACAATGTTCATTGCTCTTCAATTTACGAAAAAAAAAAAAAAAAAAAAAAAAATGGAAAAATCACAGAAATGAAAATAATAGCGTACTCAGGGATACTAAAATGCGGGGGATTTTCTTATATACAAAATATGTGCTGTTCCTGAATTTTTTGGACATAGGATACATCGCATGGGCTTTGTTGCTGTAATATTGTGTTAAATGAAATATTATTTGCCACATTAGGCGGATCCCAAGCTAATACAGCGTGGGGGGCCACCTATGTGCGGAACGCCTTTTATCATCTTACTATATTTGAAGTTGCGGCCACGTGACGGTATGCACTTACTCTTAAACATAATGATGACTGCACATACCAAAAAATCCAAACTGACCAATTGCGACATTTCGGCCCTGGAGGGCAAGCTCTTGGAGGTCATATTTTGGCGCCAACTTTATCCAGCAAGTTGGCACTTTTTACCACCCCTGATTGCCATATTCGAGGTCAAACAACGGGGTTCAGTCATGGGTGTAACTTTAATGCAAAGGGGGGTTGTAGCTACAACCCCAACAATTTTCGAATTTAACACTACGCCTATGACGAGATGTGGTACAAATGGACTCTTAACCATGGGCGTCGGAGACGGGGGGGACGCCCCCCCCCCAGTTAAAAAATCGGAGGGGACTCCCCCCCCCAAGAAAGTTGACTGACTTTTTAATCTGAATTGGTGCCAAAGGAAATTGAACCTAATTTATTTCCCTATCAAATGAGAGATCCCTTTTAACCATGTCCGTGAAGTTAGCCAACAGCCAACACAACAGAAATTTGCAACGTCAATATTTTTTGTCCAAATACGCATGTAGGTCAAGTCGCATACGAGGATTAAGAATCTGATGTTATTTTCAATGTCAAGGTCAAAGGGTCAAGGGTCAAATGAGCGAATCCCTAATACCGACCTTATGTACCTTTTTGTGGACAAACGATGCGGGCTTCGCCACGAATTTTTCGTAAGGGCACCATTCGAAAGAGCGCGTCTAATCAGATGGGGTTTTTCCCGAAAATTTCGATTAAAGGTTCACCTAACGTCACCAATCGACGGTTTAACTACCGAAACACTAAAAATTAGACCTTTGACCTTTTTGTCGACAAAGATGCCGTTTGCACGCATTTTTTCAAGGGCACCTAATCGAAAAGCGCGTCAAAATGAAGATGCGATTTTTTCCCGAAATTTCGATTAAAGGTCAACTAACGTCACCATCGACGTTTAACTACCCAAACACTAAAATCGTGCTTATGTACCTTTTTGTGGACAAACGATGCGTTGCAGGAATTTTTCAAGGGCACCAATCGAACAAGCGCGTCAAAATGAAGAATGGGGTTTTTCCCGAAATTTATATTAAGGTCACCTAACGTCACCAATCGACGTTTAACTACCGAAAACCCTAAAAATAGACCTTATGTACCTTTTTATTGACAAACGATGCGTTGCACGAATTTTTCAAGGGCACCAATCGAAAGAGCGCGTCAAAATGAAGGTGGGGTTTTTCCGATAAATGTTCGCATTAAGTCTCACCTAACGTCCACCTCAATCGACGTTTACATTACCGTAACCCGAAAAATCGACCTATGCTCCCTTCTTTGTGGCCCTAACGATGTCGTTGCTGACGATTTTTTCAACGGGCCACCCAATCGAAGCGAGAGCTCAATGATGAGATCGGAGTCTTTCCTCTCGAACTCTTCCGGAATTAAGGTCACACTCTAAGCGTCACTCACATCGCGACGTTTTAACTACCGAAACCAACATCTGAAAAATTCCGTGGATCTTTATTAACCTTTCTTTGTGGAAACAACACGAATGCGTTGGCACGCCATTTTTCGAAGGCACCAATCGGAAATGAGCGCGTAAAATTGAAGATGGGGTTTTCCCGGAATTTCTAATTAAGGGTCACCTAACGTCACCAATCGACGTTTAACTACCGAAAACCCGAAACATCAGCGTATGTTACCTTTTTGTGCACAAACGATGCGTGCACGATTTTTCAAAGGCAACCATCGAAGGCGCGTCAAAATGAAGATGGGTTTTTTCCCGAAATTTCTATTAAGGTCACCTAACGTCACCAATCGACGTTTAACTACAAAAAGGTCTTTGTCTTTGTCCACAAAAAGGTACATAAGGTCGATTTTTCGGGTTTTCGGTAGTTAAACGTCGATTGCGTGACGTTAGGTGAAACTGTAATCGAAATTCGGAAAAACCCCATCTCATTTGACGCGCTCTTCGATATGGTGCCCTTGAAAATTCGCTGCACGCATCGGTTTGTCATAAAAAGGTACAAAGGTCGATTTTTAAGGGTTTTCGTAGTAAACGTCAATGGTGACGTTAGGAGAGAATTTAACCTTATTATCGAAATTTCCGGGATAAAACCCACATCTTCATTTCTCGACGCGCTCTGCGATTGTGCCCTTGAAAAATTCTGCAACGCATCGTTTGTCCACAAAAAAGGTACATAAGGTCGATTTTTCGGGTTTTCGGTAGTTACACGTCGGATGGTGACGTTAGGTGCTTATCGACATTTCGGGAAAAAATTCCATCTTCCGCGTATATTTTGACGCACTCTTTCGATTGAGTGCCCTTGATAGCTAATTCGTTGCAACGCATTCGTCTTGTACACACCAAGCGTTGACATAGGTCGATGTTGAGGCTGTTTTCTGTAGTTAAAGTCGCAATTGGTGACGTCCTCAGTGGACACTTTCCCACATTCGAATATTTAGGGAAAATCCCATCCTTTATTTTGACGCTGCTCTTTCGAATTGGTGTCCGATGAAAGAGAATTCGTTCGACAACGCGTCGTTTGTCCACAAAAAGGTACATAAGGTCGATTTTTTGATGTGTTTTCCGTAGTTAAACGACGATTGGTGACGTATAGGGTGACCTTAATCGAAATTCGGGAAAAAACCCATCTTCATTTTACGCGCTCTTTTCTATTAAAGGTCACTAACGTCACAATCGACGTTTAACTACGGAAACACTAACAAATCGACCTTATGTACCCTTTTTGTGGGACAAACGATTAGCGTTGCACGAATTTTCAAGGGCACCAATCGAAAGAGCGCGTCAAAATTAAAGATGGCATTTGTTCCCTAAATTCGGATTAGGTCACCTAACGTCACCACCTCGCGACTTTACACACGTCTGACAACTAGAGCGTCCAAAGAGACTGACTCTCGCTAACCCTCTTTTGTGCGACATACGATGGCGGTCCTATGTGCTCTTGGCGCGCGGATTCAGAGATACTGCTACTATTACTCGCATCAGCAGTGCCCGTCAAAATGAAGATGGAATTTTCCCGAAATTTCGATTAAGGTCACCTCTTCAACAACTCTGATTCAACTCACAAAGTCGGTACGTGGCTTTTAGACTACCGACAGCCCGGAGAAAATCTCCATTCATGTGGTACGCGGACTTTGCTTTGTGGGAACAACGACGGTGAGTCGTGCGAACGTACAATCTCTCGGTGCAAGTGGCACGCAAGTCGAAGGAGTGACGTCCTGTGTCAGAAATGAGATGGCGTCACCCTGTTTCCTGGAAATTTCGAATGGGATGACGGACTTACTTTGCCACCGGCTCGACTCACACAATTGACGTTTAACTTACCTCTCTCGCCACACTGAAGAGCCTGAGGAAAGAGGAGTCGACGCTCTCTCTTTACTTTTATTGGACAAACCAGCTTGCGTGCGGCTCTTCCCTTGAGGAAGCTTTCTCCTCGCAAGCGGGCAGTGCCGAGGGAGTGGGCGGCAAAAGCGCGTCAAAATGAAAGATGGGGTTTTTCTCCGAAATTTCGATTAAGTTCACCAACGCTCACCAATCGACGGTTTAAACTACCGGCAAACCCGAAAAATCGACCTTATGTACCTTTTTGTGGTAAGCAAAGCAAAGACGCTTTTTGAGTTAAACGTCGACTTGGTGGACGTTATGGTGACCTTAATAGAAATTCGGGAAAAAAAACCCATCTTCATTTTGACGCCCTCTTTTGATTGGTGCTCTTGAAAAATTCGTGCAAACGCATCGTTTGTCCACAAAAAGGTACATAAGGTCGATTTTGAGGGTTTTCGGTAGTTAAACGTCGATTGGGACGTTAGGTGACACTTAATTTCGAAATTTCGGGAAAAACCCCATCTTCATTTTGACGGCGCTCTTTTCGATTGGTGCCCTTGAAAATTCGTGCAAAACGCATCGTTTGTCCCACAAAAAGGTACACAAGGTCGATTTTATAGTGTTTTCGGATAGTTAAACGTCGATTGGTGACGTTAGGTGACCTTAATCGAAATTTCGGGAAAAACCCCATCTTTCATTTTGACGCGCTCTTTCGATTGGTGCCCTTGAAAAATTCGTGCAACGCATCGTTTGTCCACAAAAAAGGTTACCACAAGGTCGTATTGAGGGATTCGCTCATTTGACCTTGACCTTTGACCTGCACATTGAAAAAATAACATCAGATTCTTAATTCCTCGTATGCGACTTTGACTACATGCGTATTTTGGACAAAAAATATTGAACGTTTGCAAAATTTCTGTTGTGTTGGCTGGTTGGCTAACTTCACGGACATTTCTGGATCCGCCTATGAATCCAGCCATGCCCATACAAATGTTTGAAATCGGGCTACACGGTAGTATGCAGTCTCCTGCCCACGCGGGCACTGAGCGAGTAGTGGCAGCAGGCGGCTGACGCATACCCCGCTAAACTGATGCCGCATCCGTATCAGTAGTCTATTAGTTAAACATGATCAGGCGAAGTGAACTCCGATCATAACTGATCAGGCGGAAAAGCCCGGCCAGAGTTGGCCAGGCAGTGATAGCCCCGGCCAGAGAGATAGAGAGTTTGTCAGGCCCGGGCCCGGAGAGTTTGCTGAGAGGCCCGGGCTGACTGACGAGTGAAGGTCCACCGCGCCGACCCCCGGCAGCCGGATGTGTGTCTCCGGTCCTCATTGCATCACCTCATACCTCCTGACGTCCACCCTGCGTTCAGTCAGCGTTACCTGTTCGTTCCCCTGGCGGTGGAGACGAGCAGAGCCCTCCGGCAGGTGGACGACAGCTTTCAGCTGGAGCTTGGGCGTCTGGTGACGGCCCGCACTGGCGAGCGAAGCGAGGCCGAGTGGCTGCGGCAGCGGATCTCCATCAACGTGGCCCACGGTAGCGCAGTATCTGTTTTAGCCACTGCCTGACCTCCCGATAGCCAAACAGATCTCCATATGTCAGCACCACCTCCAGCAACGCCTCCAAGATATCGTGTTTAATGTGATATATTTTATACAATACAGTTTGTCGGATAGCAGTTGAGTTTGTCAATAAGTTAGACAGCGGTAGCTCCGGGGTCAGAGCTGATCACACAGTGGCAACCTCGGTCATGTTAGTCTGACGGCAGCGGCGGCAGCGGTCCTCTGCTGCCAGCACCGGCGGCCGACAGCAGCGGCATGGTCAGACAGTGGCAGCCTCAGTCATGTTAGTCAGAAGGCAGCGGCGGCAGCGGTCCTCTGTTGCCAGCACCGGCGGCCGGCAGCAGAGGCAGGCCGTCTCGCGGATTACGACGCGCCGCCGGCCGTAAACGGGCCGAAATGGAGGTGCGAGGCGCCTCCGGCAGCGGGTCGTTCGGCCGCCGACCCTGCCGCACCTGGAGGAAGCTCATCTTCTTCATGTCGCCACCAGATGGCACCTGCAGTCACAAGCGGACGGGTTGTCGTTAAAGTCGAGTGTCTATCACCAAAGCTAAGATACTGGCTTATATCTGACTTACTTTGACCTTACAATACCACTTGTGAACCATTACCATTCTCGTCGCAAAGTTTACCTTTCTGTAAAAGCTTTCAACTAGCGTTATCCTCAGAGTGATTTATATTCATTTTTGTCCGTTTGGCTACGTTGCTGCGCTATGCCTGGCAAACTACTCGGCCTGCTTTATAGTCTTCACTGACCTCTGTGCCGACAGCACCGTTCTCGTCCAGCGGAAACTTCTGGTACATGAAGGCCAGCGGCAACACACGACTCGAAGAAGTACTGTCGGGTACTGCCGCCGGCCGAGACCACCTAGTTCCACGCCGGCCGAGTACACCACCTCCGTGATCATGTACACCCGGTTCAATGTACTCCAACGCTGCAGAACCATCACCCGGTCAATGTACTGCAGCACTGCAGAACCATCACCCGGTACATATACTCCAGCACTGCAGAACCATCACCCGGTCAATGTACTCCAACGCTGCAGAACCATCAGCCGGTCAATATACTCCAGCACTGCAGAACCATCACCCGGGTCAATATACTGCAGCACTGCAAGAACCATCACCCGGTCAATACACTGCAGCACTGCAGAATCATCACCCGGTCAAACTATACTGCAAGCACTGCAGAACCATCACCCGGTCAATATACTGCAGCACTGCAGAACCATCGCCCGGTCAACATACTCCAGCACTGCAGAACCGTCACCCGGCCAATATACTGCAGCACTGCAGAACCATCACCGGGTCAATATATTGCAGCACTGCAGAACCATCACCGGGCCAATATACTGCAGCACTGTAGAATCATCACCGCGTCAATATACTGCAGCACTGTAGAACCATCACCCGGTCAATATACTCTAGAACTGCAGAACCATCACCCGGTCAATGTACTCCAGCACTGCAGAACCATCAACTGGTCAATATACCGGGTGGGCAGAAAAAAACGTTCCGAACTTCAAAACCTTATGTCTATTAAAGTACAGGGTGCGGACGATAAATTAGGAGAAACATTTCGATTTCATAAAAAGGATCATAACTTCAAGAAAAACAGCAATATTCATCTGAAAATTTGCACACAAGTTCCTTGGTATATTTGCTACCAGGTTTACTCAATGAATATGCCTTTAACCTTCGTAACACGCTTGATTAGGCTGTGGAAGGACGGCAGGAACAACTGGCCACCATGGTCTTCTGCAAGGTTTGCCAATTCATTGCGTGGTCTATCTTGCGGAGACTTTTTAGTGCTGTGGGGATGTTTGTTGACTTCCCTCTCACAAACGCCACAAGCAAAGTAATCGCAAGAGCTGCAGTCATGGGAGCTAGAGGGTCAGATGTCCTTCGTCCAGAGTTCCTTCAGGTTCTCTGTCAACCATGCCTACGTCTTTTTGGCGTTGTGGGCGGGTGCACGGTCCTGTTGGAACACGTTGTCAGTGTTCTTCGATGCCCTTCATCCATGGCTTGACAACCGTGTCCATCACATGGATTTTTGCATCGGCATTCACCCACAGGCTCTTTTTAAAAAGAAGAACTGGGGACCCTCTCTGGAGGATGACCCAATAACCATCACTGGTGCATTGGGGCCATTTTGTCTGGCAGAAACAATCTTCCAGGTCCTCGCAGCAGCTACTTTGGATAGCAAATGAATTCTTGACTTGATAGGAGAAGTTTTCTTTTGTGTTGAACTCTGCAATTTTGTTCCGGGCCGATCCGGCCGCGAAACCTGACGACAAAATGCTTCCCTTTTCTGCTCCTCCATATTGTTGGTTGCACTCAGCTATAAACGTTAAAAAGCACTCTGGAAGGCACTTATGAGCAGTTTCATGCGGTGTTATTATCCTGACCACGCCTTAATCAAGCAAACTTTACATAAGCTAAAACGTGCTCTGAAGAAGTTTCCTAATTTATCGTCCGCACCCTGTTAACATGCCTGAAGACCGTTGAAATTTTGACATTATAATGGACAGAACATATTCTATTGATTCCAAATTTATATGTAGGTAAGTAAATTTCGTCGTGATCTCTTGCACTGTAAAGAAAACGCGACAGATCACGCATTTTCTTTACATCTTCCTTTTCCCTATAAAACACGCTCCGAACTTGTAACGTATGTTGGAGGCGTTTGGATGAGGATAGATATTTCACATTTTGCGCAACCGTTTATAAGACTCTTGCAAATGTCTCTGCTCATTTTCAATTAAATCCATTCATGTTTTCTCATTTAATGAACTCGGAAACAAAACAATGACCAATATAACTTTTTATCTCGCTGCAGTTTTATTTTTGAACACGTGAGCGATCGCACCTCCCTCAGCGCGGACCACACGCGTTCAGTCGTCGCTTCCACTGCAGGATGCTTCGCCTGATGGTGTCCAGAGTCACTCCCTCCCATGCAGCCATTATCCATTATCGCAGCCCTCAACTCCTCAAGGGGGAGTCGAACTTCTCACGGCGGGTCTCATACACCGCCTAGTCTGCCAGGACGCTCCATACGCACTAATCCAGAGGGTTAAGTTCCGGTGAGTTCACTGGCCACTCGTCCTTTTCGATGAAGCAAGCAAGATGGAGCTCTTTTCCATAGGAGCAGAGCACCCAGTGATTCCTGGCGGATCGGTTTGGCTACATCGGCGAGGACGAGTAGCCAAAGCCAAAGACCGCCGAACTCACCGGATCTTAGCCTTCTGGATTACTGCGTCTGGAGCGTCCTGGCAGAGACGGTGTACGAGACCCGGCCGTCAGAAGCTCGAACTCCCTGGAGGAGTTGAAGGCTGTTACGATAGTGGCTGTATGAGAGAGTGACTCTGGGGACACCATCAGGGCGCGAAGCAGTGGAAGCGATGACTGAACGCTGTGGTTCGCGCTGAGGAGGTGCATTCGCTCACGTGATCAAAATGAAGAACTGCTGTGAGAAAAAGTTTATTTTGTCATTTTTTTTGTTTTGGAGTTAATAAGATTGAGACAAAATGGATGGATTTTGGCTTCCTGAAATTAAGGTAGAGACATCAACAGTGAGACCTTATAAATCGGTTACACAAGCTTTCTTTAACACACTTCCTTCATCCAAACGCCTCCATTATCGTTAACAAGTTCGGAAACGTTTTTTTGCTTGGATAAAAAATGCTAAAGAAAAATCGCTAATCTGGTCACGTTAAATTTACACTGTAAATTAGATACGACCAAATATATGTAACCTACATCAAAAATTTTAGGAAAGAGTAGACAAATGTTTTGGCATTATATCGTTAAAATTTCACGGTCCTCATGCATGTATTTTGACAGATATACTGTTTTGAAGTTCGGGACGTTTTTTTCGGTCCACCCGGTATTGCAGCATTGCAGAACCATCAGCCGGTCAATATACTGCAGCACTGCAGAATCATCACCGGGTCAATGTTCTCCAGCACTGCAGAACCATCACCTGGTCAATATATTGCAGCACTGCAGAACCATCAGCCGGTCAATACATTGCAGCACTGCAGAACCATCACCCGGTCAATATACTTTAGCACTGCAGATCCATCAACTGGTCAATATACTGCAGCACTGCAGAACCATCACCCGGTCAATATACTTTAGCACTGCATATCCTTGTTTGTTTATTGGGGTTTTCGGGCGCGCCGACAACTAAGGCCAATTTGCACCCATTAGCACTGCATATCCATCAACTGGTCATAATACTGCAGCACTACAGAACCATCACCCGGTCAATGTACTCCAGCACTGCAGAACCATCAACTGGTCAATATATTGCAGCACTGCAGAACCATCAACTGGTAAATGTACTCAAGCACTGCAGAACCATCACCCGGTCAATATATTACAGCACTGCAGAACCATCACCCGGTCAATGAACTCCAGCACTGCAGAGCCATCAACTGGTCAGTCAATGCCTTTATCACGGCGGTTGAAACGAATGCAAACGGTAGGGAACGCAACATAGCCATCTTGTTTCGTGATTTCGATGATGATTGGGGTTTAAGGGCGGGCCGACAACTAAGGTCATATGCCGCCCATGTTTCGTGATTTCAAATCCAAACCTTGGCTAACTTCGTCAGGTTTATCATACGGTTGGTCATCATACGAACGTTTAAAGCCATTGTTACAGCTGACCTGGGTGTACGAGTCTGTCGATGACGATGTCGCCGGGCTGAGTTGCCGTCAGAAGAATCACCTTCTTGTGCGGCTGCTTCACCGTCAAATGAATCTCTTTCCCAGATTTTCCATACAAGTCACACTGGAAATACAAGCATCTCTGGGAAACGAAGGGAAAGGTCTACCGCAAGCTAAGAACCGGCCGACTAGTCTACCACTAGGCCCAGTTTGACCTTTTGGCAATGTTCGGCTGAAATTGGTGACCGAACCTAACAATGTCTCTGTCATTGTGGCTAACTTGAAAGACATGCGACTTGCGAGGGAAGTGGGCAAAGGGAAGAAGGTAACGCTAGCATCTGAAGGCTTTCCACAATCTGCTTCGTGAGCAAGTAAACAGTGACTTTCGTGTCGAGTGTTGATCAAGTGATCGTTTAGCGATTATTCGTGGTCTGATTATTAGAGACGTAGCTAGGGAGAGGGGGGGGGGGGGTGTGTTGTGCGAATGGTGCTCCTGCATCCGGGAGGTTTTGCCGGCTCCCTATGCCCGGCTGCAACCACACGGACATGGCGGCCCTCATTGTATGTATATTGTTGCAAAATACTATAAGAGAAGCGGATCCAAGATTATCACACAATACAAGGACCCTCCTAGTCTGTCATGGAGCCCTATGATAAGGAGGAAGAACCCTTTCGAGGGCCCTCTCAGGCCTGGAATGGGCCCTCTCAGGCCTGGCATGGGCCCTCTCAGGCCTGGCATGGGCCCTCTCAGACCTGGAATGAGCCCTCTTAGGCCTGACAAGGAGCCTCCCAGGCCTGGTATGGGCCCTCCCAGGCCTGGAAGGGGTCCTCTTAGGCCTGCATTTTGAACTTTTGAAATTCGATTATTGAGGCATCGGAATTCGTTGGATATTTGATGATGATTGGGCTTAAGGGCCGCACGCAACAAAATGGTTATATGGCGCCCATTTATTGGATATTTTATGGGCGAGTCAACATGCGTGGTCGCCACTCCCACTCACCCTCTTCTCCCCTTCCCCTGGTGACGCGCCCGGTAACCGCGCCGACCGAGATATGCAATTCCACCACAATTCTACGGATAAAGAATGCTGACGCTACGCTCCTGGGCATGCTAATTGACACATCATCACAGCTTGATACCGCGAGGGAAAGTCGAGCTCCTCCAGGTGTGGTCGGGCGCACGCCTCCAGCTCCGGCCGGTTACACCTGTCCAGGTCAGCCACATCGGCCAGCGGACCCAGCAGCTCGTACTGACGCGGCTTCATTCAGCCTCGACAGAACACCCTACCGACAGAAACACACACATACTGGACACAACGGAGGACAATCAAATCAAACTTGGACGACTGCGGTTCGAAAATCGTGACATTTGGAATGGACCGACCATATTATGCCAACACCACACCACAGGACACGTCACACGCGTTAAATTATTTTTAAACTTTTGGTAGTGTACGATATGCACTTCTACCTCTGCACATGAGTCTAACCTTTCCGTCATCCTGTTTGTAGAAGACGGTCATGAGGTCGTAAATGTCTGCCTCGGTGACGAAAGGTACCGGAATAAGATCTCCCACCAGCTCTTTCTGGATATTGCTTCGAAGAATATTCCATGCCTCGGCTACTGTCACAGTCACTAAGTTTATTGGCCATGGGTTCGACATCGTCTCTGGTGCTACTTACATAAGGGATGGTCGACCAGAAAAGAAACAAGCTCAGGCTCGTGGAACAGTCATGACAATGAACGAAATGAAATGTCACCAATAAAGCAATTTTCTGGAAANTTTATCTTTGCATCTCAGAGGAGTGCGAAGATAACAAATATTCCTGCACTGCAGACCCAATGGAAAATCAAACTCTACCAGAAAGATATAAAATTCTTCATGTTTCTTTCGTGGAAGATAAGAAATCTTTTCCGCGCGTGTTCCTGACAAAACCTCGCTCCTTCGTCGCTCGGTTTTTCCAAGATTCTTATAGATAAGGTTGCAGATTGAGTCACGTGACCAAAATGAGCACCCGAAGCAGGATATTAACCAAAGAAAAACACTCAAGGCAGGTAGCACACCTATTGCATACTTCATGTCAGTCACTAAAATTAAATATATTTTGTGATAATTTCATTCTTTTAGTCTAAAAAATTAGCTGAAAAACTAAAAATGTATAGTATTTGAATAAAGTAAAGAAGATAAATAAATATACACGTCATAAAACACAAAATATATTGCATTCTTGACATATTGTTTACCAATGACTGAGTATTATTCTTTTAATGGGGCCCCACGTATGGAAACTATCATCGTAGATATAAGTTTATTGCACATAATAAATAATTAATACTTATACAAGACATATTTATAGAGAAATTGCCCTACTTAACAAGGTATTTATTTACCGGAAGCTTCTTTCCTCTGTGCATGAAACACGACGAAAGCACTGGTCGGATTGTCTACTTGCGCCAGTTTTGTCACAGCAGTATAGATGAGGCTCCACGCCATACGATTTAAAGACAAGGCCGCCTCATATTATATGAACTAACTAATAAACCAAGTCTTTAATATATTCATTTCCCTTTGGTGACTGCGACAATTAAATCATTAGCTTCTATCATTATTCTTCTTCAGCGTAAAAATCGACAACGAGTTTCGTGTGAATCCCAGGGCTAACAGAAATTAATTATTCTCAAAACATGCTTAGTTTCGCACCCTGACAGAAGAATCGTTGAGTGTGCCTCAGTCTGCGTGTTAAGAACCAGTAACATAAGAAAAGCCATTATAAACATCGCCAAATCGGACACAAATATCATAGTGTTCACGTGATCGCGCACAGCTGGGTTTCTTAGTTCACACGGCTTATGGGCATCAAAGATGACCTCACTATATCCTTTTATCTTTCTCAACTCGAGACCAATGAAGAATACTTATATAATAACTAGGACACATCTCAAAAGCACCAGGATTCCCGTTTTTTGACTTAAAAACTATTGGACAATGGTACCCTACATTGTTATATATTGCTTTAATTAAATGTTCAGTTGCCCATAGCTCTGTCAACTCCATATTCGCTCAATGACATGATTAAGAGTCCGAACGGTAATCTGGCTCTTTGAGGATATTGATTAGTTACATTCAATTTGCCAGCTTACCTTCCAGAGTGATCATTATCTAAGAAGATTGATGAGATAGGAGAGAATGTAATCTTCGGTACCGAGCATTGCGCCGTTGATGTGCCATGCCACGCTCATTCCTCCCAACTTGACCACCGGGAATGCTACGCTCTAGAGTGGACGGTGTGCACGGGCCCTCTCCACACTCGCATCCTGGTGCCATTCGGAGCCTGCACTTAATGTCCCACAGCTCGCCGGCACTTCAGAATCTGCGCTCACCATGAGACTGTAGGAGCTTCTTGGTTGTGGGACGCTGGTCCGCACCAGAATCATGTCTGTATCAGTCTCACTAGGCTCTCTGGTCACGATTTAGGTACGCTGAGACGGCGAAGATCCTGGGCTCTTCCGTTTGCTGCTCAGCTGCGACGGCTGCAACACCAGGGCCGTCAATACCGAGACGAAAGGCGACGTTCCGGGTGTTTGAGCTGGTCACCGAGTCACCCGTGCACTGGTTCCTCAGCCAGCTGCACGGCAACGAGCCGAACCACCGCCACCTACTGCTGAACCTGGATGGCACGACCACAGGACCAAAATATTTGTCTGGACCCATCAGCAAGACCTGCGCCGGGGAGGTCTGGGAGAGGGACGTTGTGGAATTCGAGCCCATGTCAGGGCACGTGCCCAATCTGCCGGTCGACCTGGTCCAGCAGCTGAGAACGGACCAGCAGCTGCTGTGCATACCTGCTGGGCTCGGGGGTCCAAAGCGGTTCCGTCAGGACCGCGACTGCCCGGCAGCGAATCGAACCACTGAACCATGCCAGGTAAATTTGAAAACACATTGTTCATAGCAATTAATAATGAAACTTCTTCACGTGTCATTTGGATGTTCATGCATTAATTGTTAAGCATTTACTCATTATCATACGTTATGCCATTGTATGTCGTATTATGGTTCATGCTTACGCTATTTGCTGATATGTATTGCCGTTACATTTAAGGACTCGGTACTGTGTGTAATTTTATGTGCGTGTGTTTTTTCGTGTATTTTTACGTGCGTGTTCTCAAATACATGGAAATGGATCGAGACCAGCACCGCACTGCCGATAAGTTGTATATGTTGTACAACAGATCATATGTTGTGAGTCATATGATAAGCATGGTTTTGTTTGCAGCACATGAGGTGTCTTGAAAAGTGAAAGTCGAAAAGCAGTACTTACTAACGTACTCGTACAGAGAGTTGATACTCAACAACACAAATGTTTCTGTCATATGACGATCATTCAGCCAATGGCTGAAAAACATCGACCCAGGGAAATGGAGGATTTATTCGAATAGAGCACTGAAAGGTACACTTTCAGCCATTTCAGCCAATGGCTGAACTGCATATTTAACCTTGACTGGTACACTTTCACACGAATAAGTTTCAGAAAAGCTCGGAAGCATCGTTTCCATACGCGAAGTTATTTTACATCGCTTGCCGCCCACGGTTTGGTGTTACCTGCGGCAGCCGCCTTCGCTCAACATACGGAGACTGCAACGCCGGGCATCGGTTTTAGCGACATTTCGATCGGCTGGCGCCTCACGAATTAAAGTCTCTCAAAATACATTTTGCTATGCTATTTACTTTTGAGCTCCAGCGTCATTTTTTTCCCCATTTAATTTCAAGAGATTCATCCCCTCGATGACACACCCTAGTATGTATGTACACTGTACAGTGTACACTAGAGCTGCCACTTTTCAGGCTTGTGGCTACCCGACCCGACCCGCAAACCCCCATTAACTGCCCATCACTACCCACATGAGCATATAGGCTGCCAGCTACCCTTAAGTACCCACAAGTACAATTTGTAATTATTGTGTCTGGCATTTTTTTCAATGCTGAACTGTTTGGTGTTGATCTCTTTTCACTAACTGAGGTGCCTATATTGGTTCAAGCATTGGAATTCCCATCACAATCCCTACTTTTTCAACTTATGAAAATTTTGCTTCCCGCCAACTACCCACTTCATCCAAAGTATCCCTTGTACTACCCGCTACTACCCACGTGGGTAGTAACTACCCACATTTGGTGGGTAGGTGGGTAGAAAAGTGGCACTTCTAGTGTACAGTCTAGGGTAGATGTTCTGTACACTTCATCACCTCAACCGAAGACGATGTTCCCGGTGAATAAATCATTCGTGAAAACGGCTAGCAGCAGTCCTTTCAGTGCTCTATTCGAATAATAATGCCTTCCATTTCCTGGGTCGATGTTCTGTTTTCGTATCTATACGGAAGCTCTAGACCTGTAAGAAAGTATTCTTACGAAACTTTGGTTAAGCCGTCCTTACCCGTTAGATTCAATGTCAACTTTGTCTATCGGTGCTGTTTGTCGGTGCTACATGCAGTGAAATCTATTGCAACTTTTTTCCCTCGTCCCTGATACCGGGGGTGAGGGCTATAGTAATTGCATTGGATTCCACTGCGTGCAGCACCGACTGTCAGAGGCAGAAACAGCGGACAGAACTTTTGCACGGACAGAACATTTACCCTAGACTGTACACCCCTATTATATATCTTAGTAGCGGCCGAGCCGATTGTGTTCAAATTTGGTGTGTAGTTAGAGACCTCTCAGTCGCCACTTTTTCACAAGTCACGGGTGGGTGCCTCTTCACGTGCGCTCGTGTGCACCCTTTTTGTATCTCAGAAACTACTTGCTCGATTGAGTTGAAATTTACCATACATCTCCTTCGCGCTCGCTCGTTCATCGCCAACTACGGCGCTTTACTGGTATACATACAGGGTGATCATTTGGAAGTGCTACTTAAGCAAACGCTTAGTTCAAATCTGTATTAAGTGGCACAGTCAAACATAACCCACCCTTAGGACATACATTGTGGGTCATTTGATCTGGCGCACAGAGCTAGTCGTTATTGACAGTGGCTGACTCAGAGGAGGTGCTCAAAGTGCCCACCCCTCACGGACTGGCACAGCTCCGCTCGACGCCGGGTGTGTCTGACAATTTTCCGCAGGCTGTCCTCGTCCATGCTGCGGACAAAGTCCTCCACCACCACCTTCAGCTGGGCGATGGTCACCGGCTCACATGTGCCATGACCTGTGGCCAGACATTGAAGTCCAGGCATGAGAGGTCTGGGCTATAGGGAGGCCAGTGGTGCTCGCTGTTTCGCGAGACATTGCGATTACCAAACATGGAACGCAGGCCACCAGTCTGGACTGCATGTTGGCTGGTGACTGGATCTGACACAGGTGGGGACGATACGGCTTCCACTTCAGTTTTTTTTTATTATGATCCTCCACACCTTACCGAAGGACATCCCCAGCTGGTTGGATGTTAATCTGACGTGAGCCTTGGGGTGTCGCGTGAATAATTGTTCCACCCTCTTCACCTCATCAGCAGTGGGTTGAGCGCGGCCCGCTGAACTCACCGGTAGCACAGAGGCAGTCACCTTGAAGCATCGAACCAGCCTGTGAAATGCGTTTATAATAGGCACGTTCCTGTGGCCATTTCGAAAGAAATGGAGTCGAAAATTCCTCCGCACGAGCTTCATGAACTTTAACCTACCGTACTGTAAAACTATCCAACTGGCTTACTCTTGAAGTGAATGGGCTGCTACACTTAAAACGCCGAATAGTAGGTACTACATGGAAAAGACGCCATACAGACCAGAGATCAGTGCAATCTTTGACAACCTTTGCAAAAAAATAAATGACCCAGTGTCTTTTAAGTAAAACAGCACTTGAAATTAATTATTTTATTATTTCTGCGCATTTGATGTCTTTATTTAAGTAGCACTTCCAAATGATCAACCGGTATATAGCTATATAAAAATGGCGCTATAAAAATATATTGCTATATAAATATATGGCTATATAAATATAAGGCTTTATAAATATATGGCTATATAAATATAAAGCTATATAAATTTATGGCTGTAAAAATTTGGGTCTTCTAGTGGTTACTACTATCATATACAGTATACACCATGTAGCGCTTAGGGTCACCGGTCATCGTGTTTTGCTATCCGAGGCTAATGTATAAGAAAACTACATTCATTTTAATATTGTTCACCACACCGAGATGTGAACAAGGAAAAGAGTTACGGAGGCTTGGCTCTTTTCACAGTCTGGTACCAATATTACAATTCGTTTTCCACGACCTAAAATCAAATAAATTCACGCCGCTTCACGGCGCCACATCGGAGGCCATCGTCATAACAAAATCATTGTCATCATATTTGTTTCGTCCTGACGCTGAATTGAATGAATAACATTTTAACTTGTTAACCTCGGCAGCCTACTGTCTGCGAGGCTCACCGCCTATATTTATCATGTATTTATTTATCGATTGTGTGTACATCTTGGAAGCATCCTCAGCCGACTGTGGCTATTAAGCTCCCGCGTCTGCGTATAATGAGACATAAAGTAGAAGACACGGGGATAGGTACATAAGCACACTTCCAAAACACATACAACACACAAATTAACCGTCCGGTGCAACGCAGGTGCACCTAATCGCTGCATGAGGTGGCGTTTAGCGTCAATTTGAAATGGCTGGTCGTCATGCCTTGCAGTTTGATGGGCTGTCTGTTATACTGCATTTCGATGGGCAGTCTGTTGTGCTGCTATACTACATTTCAGGGTCTGATATCAGGCAAATCCGTACAAATTTCACGCCGCTTGGTGGCGCTAAATAACAAGAATCCTTCTACTAGAGGCAACACGGGAAAATGGTACCAACGCTCAATAAAACGGCCAATTGTTCCCTGCCTGCCATTGCCAATAGTACGACAAAACATCGGGAAATTACGACACCAATTTAGTACCTACAAACACCATCAGCATAGTTACCACTCTCGGTGCGCCAACAGAGTAGAGTTACACACTAAACAGTAAGCAATAACCCGAATAAAATATTGCGAAACTGTCCGATATGATTAGAGTGTGACCGTTCAACGCAATCATGGCAGCAACTTCCAACTGTGCCAGCTTGTCCTTTCATTGGAACTCGAGTCGCCAGGAGACACCAGGACTAAGGCACCAACAGCCCGCGGGTCACTGTGAGATACCTGAACTGGTGCACCTACATGGACACCTGATCTGGTGCACCATCAGTGCAGATCACGGCAGCGCGGTGCCGACATACGCCAACACTGCCCGTGCAGTGCACTCTCACGGCTCACGCTTCCTGCACATAGTGACACCTCCGCCACCGCCACCAAACCTCTCGACGGGTATACCAATTTCCAGCACACTCAACTGTATTCACCCGTATTCATTCAGCAAGATTGATTTCTGTACCTGAATACAGAATCAGTTCCGGTCTCCCAACTGCACTGTGTGAGCTTTTAGTCCAATGCGAGCAGTGTAGACAGTCCCACCTCCATCATAATACCAGATCAGCTCAGCCCCCTTCTGTCCGTCAGAGCGGTGTGTCTGACAGATGGAGCTGACAGAGCGGTTGACAAGAGGAGCTGGACAAGCGGGTCTGGACATGGAGCTTGACAGAGCGCTCTGACAGGGGAAACTGACCCAGAAGCGGCTCTGACAGGTGAGCTGGATCCAGAGCGCTCTGACAGGTGGAGCTGACAGAGCGGGTCTGACAGGTGGAGCAGACAGAGCGGCTCTGTCAGGTGGAGCTGACAGAGCGGGCCTGACAGATGGAGCTGACAGAGCAGCTCTGACAGGTGGAGCTGACAGAGCGGCTCTAACAGGTGGAGCTGACAGAGCGGCTCTGACAGGTGGAGCTGACAGAGCGGCTCTGACAGGTGGAACTGACAGAGCGGCTCTGACGGTGGACTGACCCAGAGCAGGTCTGACAGTGGAGCAGACAGAGGTCTGTCCAGTGGAGCTGAACAGAGCGGGCCTGACAGATGAAGCTACAGAAGCAAGCTCTGACAGGTGAGCTGGACAGAGCGGGCCTAACAGGTGAGCTGACAAAGCGGGCTCTGACAGGTGGAGCTGACAAGCGGCTTCTGACAGGTGGAACGAACAGAGCGGCTCTAACAGTGGAGCTGACAGAGCGGGTCTGACAGGTGGAGCTGACAGAGCGGGTCTGACAGGTGGAGCTGACAGAGCGGCTCTGTCAGGTGGTTACCAGGGCGGTGTGTCTGACAGCAGTGGTACGTGCCTCCCGCGGGCAGAGGCCGACTGACTGTACCGCCATTATCCCCCGCCGTGCACCAGATTCGGCACGATCCTCTGCTGTCCCCGTCTGCTCACACCGCACACTGCACGACGTTGGACAATCATCACCTGCAGCTCCCAGCGACCGGCCGACCCACGCCACTTCTCTCCACAAACCATCAGTCCAGTGTCACCGACAGGCCACGTGTCCGACTGTGTGCCACGTGTGTGTGTCTGTCCGGGACAGCGTGGCACGTGGCGTGCCTCACGAGGCCGCAGCTGTAGCCGAGGCAGCTTTAAAAGCGCCGACAGCCAGCGACCGGCATTCAGTTCGCCAGCCGATCTCACTCCCCCACTCACTGCCAGACCACCTCCTCACCCGCCCCGCTCCAGCCTGGCTGGCCGCCTGTCTGCTGGCCGCCGCCGCCACCGCCGCCGTCGTCACAGACTACTGCAGCGGCATCACCAGCTGTCCGAGCGGCACACACACCATGTGCCGGTACAGCAGCAGCGGTCTGTCGAGCAGCTGCAGTCAGGCCGACGCAGCCGCCAGCAGCGTCAGCGCCGCAGACAGAGCCGAGATCCTGTCGGCGCACAACACCATCCGGCGGGCGGTGCGGGCTGGAGAGTACGTCGACAAGAACCTGCCGGCGCCGCCGCGCTGCCGGACCCTCGCCTGGGACGCCAGCTGCGCTTGACCGCCAGCGCGTGGGCTACCAGGCCAGCAGAGTCATGACCGTGCCGCACGTACCACGCTTCCGGTCGGCCAGAACGCCGCCAGGACCTTGGGTTACGCCAAGGAACTGGACCGGGGCCGCGCTGTCGCGGCTGGTTTCCATGACGAGCTGCCGCTTTTCCAGCCAGCAGGGTCTGACGTTTCAACCCAGGCACGATCCGTTTCAGTCAGGTCACCCGGTCACCTGACGCAAGGTTCGATCTGGGCCAACACCGACTCTGTGGGCTGCGGCACACAGAGACGAGGACAGCCATCACCGACCAGGCTGGCAACAAGCACAACCTCACCAAGCGGTCCTACTTCTGCAACTACGGACCAGCTGGCAACGTCATAGGTCATCAGATATACCAGGCCGCCGTGGGAGGCAGGACGACGACCAACGCGCAGCTTAAAGAAGCCATGACCACTGTGTAGCCAACAGAAGCCATGACCACCGCGCAGCCAACAGAAGCCATGACCACCGCGCAGCCAACAGAAGCCACAACCACCGCGCAGCTAACAGAGACCTCCTGCTGACGAGACAGGACTAAGGAAGACTTGACGATGGCATACAATTGAATTGCCATGCCAAACAAGAGAGGGGCGGTTGAAGCGACAAAGTGGCAAAGGGAGAAGAGGATGATAGCTGATCGTATAAACAGGTGGCTGATTGTAGTGAACACTGAACACCGTGGAATATGTTCAATTGAGTCAAGCACGTTAAATGTTTTGTTGTTAGTAGTGTTTTGCGATGTCCTACGTTTATTTTTCGTGTAGATATGCTGTGTTATGCCAGATTGTTGTGTTATGCCATATTATGATTTGATACGTTGTGCTTGCATGTGATTGTTTATTAATAATAACAGCTACCAAACCTACGGCTGAGGGTTATTCAAACGACCTGACCTGATACGGCCCAAAACCAATAATTTTCGCAATATGTGGGTAATTGATGCCTCAACAGCTGTGCCAAAAGGGCGGCGTTGCGCTGCGCCAATTTTACACTATCCTCAAAAAACCTTAAGGGGTACCCTACCCCCCCAGGCCTGGCGCTGGTTAAGCGCGAACAGCTTTTGTCCAGGCTGTCCATAAATGATAGGTATTCATCGTTCCGACAAAATTTTCCCTGACGGTTGAAACCCCACCCTAGCTAGCAATCATTAGGCGAGCTGAATGTTTGATAAATTATGGCTCTGTAAAGGTACACACAGCAAACCCCGCTGAAGTGTTGGCTGATACGTCAGATAAGACTGAAAACCACTCACTCCCTCCTCCTAGCTTAAAGCCCAAGGCCTCAAAACACAAACTTATCGCCCAACATATGTCGCATAATGGCCACATCAATCATGCTCCCTGAAGGCTCCTGGAGCGTGCCTTTCACCCACGACCAAGCCACAGGCAGCCGCGGGCACGGCTTGCTTTAACCTCGCCTCCGCCAGCATACATGCGACGCATCGATTGCCACTACCCCTGCCATGTAGAGCTCAGGTGGACCCACGGCCGCCGGCGGCTCCCGCCGTGCCGGTGCCGACCATCTGTTCGTCCACATTGCCGGCACTGCCACCGCCAGCTCCGTCTACAACCCCCGTATCCAATCAGCCGTACAGGTTAAACGACGGTGATGCCGGGCAATAGCTCGGCACCGGCCTCCGCCCCATCGATCTCCGGCGTATTGTTACTTCCCGATAGGTCGGCCGTCGGTCGCTGCGAGAGCACTCGAGGCCTCGAGCTGGACGAGTGATCAGCAACGCTAATGCACGGCCATACGAGCGGCTCGCTAACGCTAATGAGCGGCTCGATCAGCGAGTTAGCGCGCGACGGGAGACGAGGAGCAGAGGGAACAGGAATAGGAGTAGAGGTCATGCGCGGTGGGACAGACGGCGGCTGGTGCGGAGGCTAGATGGACGTCAGCGACGTGGAGAGGGAGGTGAAATGCAGGGGCAGAGTCGGGGAGATGAGGACATGGATGGACGTCAGCGACGTGGAATCACTGGAGAAGGAGGTGAAATGCAGGGGCAGAGTCGGGGAGATGAGGACATAGATGGACGTCAGCGACGTGGAGAGGGAGGTGAAATGCAGGGCAGAGTCGGGGAGATGAAGACATAGATGGACGTCAGCGACGTGAAGCCACTGAAGAGGGAGGTGAAATGCAGGGGCAGAGTCGGGGAGATGAAGACATAGATGGACGTCAGCGACGTGCAGAGGGAGGTGAAATGCAGGGGCAGAGTCGGGGAGATGAGGACAGAGTAATGGCCCGAGTAATAGCGGGTGGCTGACCTCCGTGTCCTCTATCGGTCGAAGAGCATGTAGTTTGATGGCTCGCTGCCGGGCTTCCAACGATGCACCTTTGGCACACTGTGATAAACAGTGGCACGGTGGCGTGCCGGAAACTGATTGGCTAATTTGGCTCAGATTCGGTCACAAGCTGAGGAAATAAGGGCCTTCAAAAAGCCGTTGCTGCGAACTTGTAAGAAAGCTAAAACAGTGAAGTTCGTACAGCTGACAGGCTTTATCTGATTGTTAAAGAACCAGGCATCGATATGACAAGGACATCAACTATGGTGGGTGGAAGCCATGATTGGATACGATGACGCACGTGGAACAGATCGATGATGATGTGGCCGCCTTGAAGACGTATCGTGTCAAATTATATTGTTTCCCATTCATTCATTGGTCTGGTATTTCTGTTTGACCTTAATTGTGTCTATCGTTTAATACGGCGGCGCTGCAGTATTCTCGCGCGCGGCGATACTTCGAGCCCATAGAAAAAGTATATATTTAAGGTAAAGGATTTGAGTGAATCTCGATAGCGTTGGATAGCCACTGAAGCGAGGCATATTTAGTCGGTAAGGAAATTATTATTGATATTTAATTGCCCTCACTGTTAAAGCATCATTATTTCAGTTGAAGGTATTATTGTGGTAAAGTAACTAAGGTTGATTGATTTGTTTTGCATCGGTATCATCTCTTTTCTCATTTCTTTCTTCCGTGTGATTTTTATCTCTAATTATATAAATATGCTATTGTATGTTGTATTTGTTTCAGAAACGACTATGACTATGACTTTGAATATTGACTAACGGGCACGGCATTAAAGAGAAGGAAAATACATTTGCCTATGTTGGTTTTATCAAGGTGGTCAGTTGCGACGAGAAGAAAGGCTCAGGCGGCTACAGTTTCGACTAAAGGCTCTTGAACTTGAAAGTTTCGACTAAATGTAACGACCAAAGCTTTGATAGTTTCGACTAAGTGCTTTGAGTGTTATGACCAAAGCTTTGATAGTTACGACTAAAGTTACGATTAAGCTTTGAGAGTTACATTGAGAGTTACGACTTACCTCTCAATGCAAAAATAAATCTAAGATTAAAACGTAATCAAGTTTCATCTTAGATACACAAACTGTTACGTAACACAGAATATAGGTTCGACGACATCTCCACTCTCCAGCCGAGGACGCCGGTAAGTTCGTCGAGCCAAGATCGACTTCGTCTGACGAGGAGGAGCAGCATGCACGCCTTTCAATCTGACTAGTTGCTCTCTGGTTCGACTGCGCCTGAATGAGATCCAATCTGCGCTACCGTATGTCCGTGGTGCCAGGCAGGGCAGCGAACGTTGCCTTCTAAGAAGCGTTTCGTTAGCAAAACTGGCGAGACTTTCAGAGACTTACGGATCGAATTTTAAAGCAATGTGGTGATTAACGAATGATGCAATGAAAACGTTAAATGCCGTTACTGCTACAGCTACTGACTATGTATAAACGTGACAGCTTCCTGGACTCGTGTATGTACTTGCAGCGTCATTGTTTCGCATGTCTGCTCGCATGTATGTAATGAATGTCATGCACCGCTATGTCACATTGTGAAGTTGTCTCCAGCCTTTGCGGATGAATTTTGTCGATCAATCGGGCTCTCCCTTGGTACGGCCTGTTACCCAGCAGCCAGCGTCGTTTCATTCAGTTCCGTGCGCTCGTTTCGACGCTTACAGATCGGCTGGCATTGCGGGTATTTATTTGGCTGCCCATCTATAGGGTTTCGTGGGTTCAGGATTCTTCGGGTCGGACATTTCTTGGCTGGTTATTGGAATGGACGGGTATTCTTCCTTTATCTGCTTCACTTGAGCCACGCAGGTTAAGTGTTATAGCAGACTGCTGAGTCGGAGCAGGCTGCTAGGTCGAAGCGAGCAGCTAAGTCAGAGCAGGCTGCTGAGTTCGAGCAGGCTGCTGAGTTCGAGCAGGCTGCTGAGTCGGAGGAGTAGGTGGCTGAATCAGAGCAGGTGGCTGAGTCCGGGTCGTTCGAATCGGTTGTCCTTAAAGGAGTCACTAACATCCAATTAATTGCTTTTCCTTTGCAATTTGATCGCAGTTTGCGATTCGATCGATTCGATTAGCTGCTTCGTTACTTCGTATACCTGTACGTTCACATTAAATGCTGATTATCATGGATACGATAGACAAGTTGACCGTTCCTCAGTTGAAAGCGAAACTCAAGGCACGGGGTGCTAACGTCAAGGGCACCAAAGCTGCTCTAGTGACTCGTCTGCAGGGGCTATTGGAAAATGAAGATGTAGATATAGATTCATCTGAAGCAGCAAAGAACGGATTAGACGCGGATCAACCCCACTGGAGTCAGGACTGCGTCTCAGGGGACCTTCCTGAAATCGGCGGACAGAGTTTGAGGGCTGAATCGATCGTGTCCGGCCGCAGCGCTGCTTCTAATATATCTCTGAAATCGCTGCGTGCTATTGAAGCGTCAAAGAAAGCTGCATTGCTAGCGAGAGCTTCCTACCTCAAGGAAAAACGAAAAATCGAGCAGGAAGAACTCGATCTGCGAATTCGCAAGGGAGAATTCTTAATCAGCGCCGAGTTAGCGGAAATTGAGGCTAGAGAAAGGGTCCTAATGGAGGCTGATGCTACAGATAACACAGAGGCTGCTGAGCACCAGCTGTCAGGCACTGGATGCGAGATAACGATTTCTTCTCACGCACTTGCTGTGTCAAAGCGCCGAGCCTGAGTGACAAAGGCGAGAGATCGCAGCTTCCAGGGCGCTACGTGGTTTTTCGCGTGAACCGATCACGACACGCTGCGGCCGAAGCGAATGACGATTCGGCGACTGTTGCTGCAAGACAGTGCGAACTCCGAGCTGCAGCATCGCAGCAGACGGACTACTCACAGGCTATATTTACTCAGCTTCAAAAGGGTCAGCTGCCTAAACCTGAGATACCAATTTTCGATGGTGACGTGACCAAGTACCGTTGTTTCACTCGAGCATTTGACTCAAGAATCGCTAACAAAACTGATGACTCGGACGAGAGGCTGTACTACCTTCAGATGTATGTTCGTGGGAAACCTCTTCACATCATACGTGGATGTATGCATATGTCCGATGGCTCGGGTTACCTGGAGGCCAGGCGCCTACTTGAGAGGCGTTACGGAGACCCGGATTCGATATCTGCTGCATTCGTTGACATGCTGACGGAATGGCATCCTATCAGGCCAGGGGACGTTGATAGCCTTGACAAGTTTTCCATCGCGCTTACATCGTGCCTCAACGTGATGCAGAACATACCGCCAGGGACACGAGAAACTGATCACCCTCGAACGATGCGCAAGATCGTGGAAAAGCTTCCATTTCATTGTCAGGACAGCTGGCGCGGCAGAGTCATCCAAATCAAGGAAGAAGCGAAAAGAAAGGTCAGGTTCGACGACATTGTCGTCTTTGTGGACAGGGAGGTGAGGAAACTCACAGATCCTACATTCGGAAAGCTGGTGACGGACAGGGGTGGCAAGAAGGTTCACACTGTGTCTGCCACCGCCGTCGACGAGGGCTCACGCTTGCGAGTAGCAAAGTGTCTGTACTGTGACGGGCAACATTTCACAGACAAATGCGAAAAGCTGAAGCGTCTGTCCTATGAGGAGAGGCGAAAATTCATCGTTGAACGAGGTCTCTGCTTCGGATGTCTTAGCCCAAGGCATCAGTTCAGCGCGTGCACTAGGAAACTGTCGTGCAGCATCTGCAAGGGTCGCCACCCCACTCCGTTACATAAGGACCGCACGC